>BLSH010037186.1:831737-843311 GCA_018402905.1 Glandirana rugosa
AGTGTACACAGGTGAGACCGACTAGCGCGTCGACTTTGACCTTTCCTCCGTCTCGTACACCATTCACCGACTACCCCTCTCCAAAAGTAAATAGCGACGTCCTTAAGGGAGGTACGAGGTAGACACAACGTGACGTGTGTTGACCTTTTAACGACGATCGGGAGGGTGGTGTACGACGTGGGCCGACCGACAGGAATGACGTGTGACTGACTCACAGATAATTCTTACAAATTAATGTCAAATTTTAAAAATGTATATTAATATTTTCACACACACATTTTATATATATATATTTATATGTGTGTGTGCGTGTTTGAATCCCCACGTGTCGTCCCGAAATGTGGCGTCGTCACGACCTTAGTCCGTGCACCCGTGGGGGGGAGGGGGGGTGTCCACATAGGAGTAATCCAGAGCACTGCTGCGGTGTAAAGCCCTGCTGTGCACCCCTAAGTTTGTGCGTGTGTGTGTATATTTATATATATATATTTTACACACACACTTTTATAATTATATGTAAAAATTTTAAACTGTAATTAAACATTCTTAATAGACACTCAGTCAGTGTGCAGTAAGGACAGCCAGCCGGGTGCAGCATGTGGTGGGAGGGCTAGCAGCAATTTTCCAGTTGTGTGCAGTGCAACACAGATGGAGCATGGAGGGAATTCCTGCAGCGATAAATGAAAACCTCTCCCCATCAGCCACTTACCACATGCTCTGCCTCCTTTCCAGTTTCAGCTGCGCGATCAGCCAGAGTGGACACATGTGAGTATGTAGGAGGAAGAATTCAGCCACACCCCCACCACCTCCTTAGCCCGGGAAGATACTGCGCAGCTGAGAGTCCCCACCGGCTGCAAGCCTCAGGATGCAGTGTGCAGGGCACTAGAGGAACACTGCAGCCGGGGGAGAAAGTCAAAGGTCTTGCCGACCCAGTGGGAGAAAGATGGGGGTGAACCCAAGCACCCCCCTGGTGCTGCCCAGGCATATCCAGCACAACTCCTACACACACCTATGATTACAAGTACAGACATCCTTTGCAGCTGTCAGCTTCTAGTTTCCAATGAACTAGCAGGGCACTGCTGAGCACTCTAGGCAGTTCATTGATGCTTCCTGTCATTTTGTAACTGCCTAGTTGTACGACCTGACAGCTTACACAGTCTGCAAGAGTTCTTCATTGCACCCGCAATCTGCTTTGCAGGCTCCTAGTAAAAAAAAAAAAAAATGCACATATTTTACCTGCAAAAAGATGCATATTTATTTATTTATTTTTTTACAAAGGTGAACTTATCCTTTAATTGAACATGCTGAAGTTAGATGCTGATTGGCTACCATGCACAGATGCACCAGATTATGAACTCTTCAGTTTTAGTAAATCAGGCAGTATCAGGCAGGCAGTGGAAAACAACATTGGTTAAAGTGCACCCTACCATCTTACAGAAAACATCAAGAAGTATTAAAATGATTGTAAAGCTTCATGTTTTAAAAAAAAATAACAAACATGTTATACTTACCTCCTCTGTGCAACTTTCACTCCCAAAAAAACTCTTACAGCTTTCATTTGAGTATTTACTATAGCGCCCTGTAATTACTCCATGGAAGCAAAATTTAGAGCAGTTTCAGGTCTGAGCATGCTCAGTTGTGCTCAGCTGTGCTCTGCACCTAGGAGTAAAGAGACGGGGAATTTATCTCTTCTCAGACTTTTTAAGATATTTCAGTGTAGAGATCACTTTTTCACACAGTTTAAAGCAGATTATCTTTAAACAATATCCTGCAAATTTTAGTACACTTTAGGTGATTATATCATGCTCTAAACATTATTTCCATGTGCACATCTCCAGGACTTAACTGGAGTAAAGATTTGGGCTCTATCTGTTGCCTGGGTGCTATAATGAATACCGTTTTTAGTGCCATTTTTGGCGCTAAATAGTGCTCAGTACCTCAAATGTGCACCTGAGCGCTATAGTAAATAAACCCCACAGAGTAATTGTTTTTTCTCTGTACTTATGGTGAGTCTGTATCCTTCTTCCTAAAAGGTAAACCATAATATATATATATATATATATATATATATATATATATATATATACACATATACATACACATATACATAGCTTGCTGATATAGTATGGGAGGAATGCACTAAAAATTAGCTGGAAGATGTTCAGATGTCATGATTTTTTTTACTATGGTGATCATTCTTGCTGTTGTCATCTTTTCAGCTAGAAGATGTATGTACCAAACACATAATTTACTTTGCAGTGTGGGAAAGTAACAATCAGCATTTATGGCTCATCATCATGTACTGTAGAATGTTCTTGCTCATAGAACAGATAGATCTGTTCATTGCATGAGAAGTAATCTGGGTGCCGCTTTGCTTGTGCCGGCCATTCTCCCCCACGTGCACTGCCGAGATAAAGGGGGTGGAGCTAGTGTAATTGACAGATGGTACCCTCCACCAATCAGAGTGTTTGGATCCTTCCTCATCTCCCTCCACCAGCAAAAGGCTAGCATGAGTGCCCATCAAGTGAGACTGTCACTGTAGGGCGGGCGTTAGGAGGAAATGGGTATTTTGTGAAAACTGTGGGGAAGGAACAAGAGTTAGCCTCTATGTTGTGCTACACTACACTGTGTGGAACTCAGCTGCCGCCTGTGATTTACATAACCATAGCACCTGCCTCCCACCTGTGATCTACATAACAATAGCGCCTGCCGGCTGCGGCTTACACAACAATAGCGCCTGCTGGTCGCCCTTAATTCACATAACAATAGCACCTGCCGCCCGCTATTTACATAACAATGGTGTACACACACAGAGCTGAACAGCATTAATGACTCACTGGCATGGGCCTATCTTGAAGTAGGGGCCTGGAGCTGCAGCTCCAATAGCCCCTATGTTAATCAAGCCCTGAACACACCAGTCATCTCATCACCAATCATCGGGGGGCAGCTCTTACTTCAGCAGCCCATCTACAAAGATGGCCTCCTCCTTAGTAAGACACAGTGTGGAACAAGAAAAATCAGAAGCAGGAAGCCTGTAGGCAACATTGATGACTAGTTCTTTGTCCTACAACTGCCTTTTCTGTACACAGCTTCCACAGCACAGATGTAACATACAAGGTATTCACAATTCACTGCAGGTTATGCAACTCGCTATTTAAAAGTGAACCTGATGCAACGGCTACAGTTTATACAATTTATATTTTTCCATCTAAGCTTTTACTGTCTCGCTTCATTATTTAGATTCTACCAACTGTCACATCTCTTATCTCAGATGCTGTCCGAGGTTAGGTTCATACTTTTGCGTGTCAGAAACAAGAAACGCTTGCAAGACGGTGCACGTTCCTGAGCTGCAGGCAAAACGCGCTGCTCTTTAGCAGACGCGCCATTAAGTCTTTAGGACACCTCCACGCATCAGCAAAATGCCCGTGTTTTCACGTGCAAGAGACCGCATGATGCCGCAACATTATGCAATTCAGTGCAGAGTGTTTTTTAAAAATGGCCCAAAACTTCTTTACCTATGTTTCTGCGGGTAGGACAGCCCATTGAATTGAATTGAATAGGCACCCTACCTGCAGAACATGGGTCCCATTGATGTCAATGGAGCCTGATAGATGCCTCAACCCTCTTTATCCAGAAGTTAATGTGCATTATAATTTCTTGTTTTACTTCGAGCAGCTTTCCATTAACAATATTCTGCTGTATTTTTTATATTATTGACTTGGATATCGAATAGTTTTTCTAGTCACTGTACAATAATGACAGCTGCACAACACTGGATGTTACAATGTTTTCAGGACACTATCTACAAACCAAATCTTTAAAATGTCATAAGAGTTTACATGGTAATGTAAATTTAAAAATCTTTAAAAATATTGTAAATCTGCAGCTTACATTGAAGCCCTACCTAGTGATCCTGCCATTAAGGTCCTTGTTCAGAAACTTCCTGCTAGGGTGAAAACACTTTATATTTATTTCCAAATTGTTCTCTCTTACCACCACTCCATCACACAGTTTTATAGACTGATATAGCCTACTGCCTAAGCCTTCTATGACCACCCAACACGAGTGGCAGCAAAAGGGTGGGCTTAAACGTCTACACGCCTCAGGTATGCATTGATGGGCGGCTGATGTTTATGTGCTGAGAGAATACTCACTGCACACTCTTAGCACAAAGACCAAGCTCTGTCCAGGCTAAAGATTGGTAGCCAGTGGGACTGGCTAACTGTTAATATGACTACTGTGATGGTGGTCCTATGATCCTTCCCAAGCCCCTGGGCCTTCCGAACTGTTTAAAGGGACAACGGGGCAGGCGGGAAGGGGGTAACATACATTTAAGCACATTCTGCTCATCTAAGCAAATCAGTACTGGAAAAATGCCATGCAGCCATCAAGTGCATCCATGTAGACAGGAAGCATGTGCAAACAGGCAGCAGAAGAGGAGTAGCAGGTGCAAAAAAAAATTATAAAAACGAATATTTTATTAAACTAAGGCAATGTTTAATTAGATAAAGTGTGTTGACAAAAGAAATGTTACCGGTAAATTAATTTGGGTTTGCATCTACTTTAATAGCCCAAGGCCATCTGTTGAGGCAAAACCAATATAGCCAACTTCAAAAATGTTCTGTCAATAGGAATAACACATTGCTAACTGTATCCATACACCTTCAAGAAGAACTCTAGATTGAGGCGATACATGTGGTAAAATGACAAGATGCAGAAATCACCAAATATAACCACTTTTTAGTTGAATTAAGACCCCTTGAGCCGTACAAACTAGTTCTATGTCAGTCACTTTAAGCCTTTGGATGCAATTTGCCAAAACAGCTTATGCAGAAGAAGAGCATGGAAAACTACTGCTGTACCATGAGAGGCGAGTTTTTCTCTTGTTCGGATCTACTAATTTACCACTTTACAAAAAGGATACACTGTACAGTTTAACTAGATTGAGATTTTCCTGGCATTAGCTTGTAAAACTTCAAGGTGCAATGTGGCCAAGCCTGAAAAACTACTTGTTAATGCTACGCCTGTTAGTAATGAAAAGGATACGCTAGTAAATCTAGCCATTACTCATAGTATAATGAATAAAATACAAAGATGTTCAAGAATACATGGCAGTTAAGTGACATAACCCTTAATTTTTTTAACTTTCTCCACCATACTATATATACCAAAACTAAGCTCAAGTTATTTTGTAAATGTAGAGATAGAAAAAAACCTGAGTTCAGTTTTTTTTTTGTTTTATTTCTCTATGTCCCCCATTGGAGAGATTTTTCTTTGCTTCTTGTCCTAAAAACATGAAACCAAGAAGAACTATTTCTGTATTGAGACATTACTGAAAATGTCCTTACTAGTAAATTTTGCCTCCCGTTTTGGAAGCTTTTAATTTTGATGTTCCTTCAGCTTTTATTCCAGTAACAACGATTACTAAGTCTGGCTTTTGCTCGCAGCACTCCACGGAAACCGCCTTACTAAAACTCACTAATTTACTAACTGCCAAAACCAATGGCCGCTACTCCATACTCCTACTCGGAGGCAAGTTCAGCCATACAGATTCTAAAACTGAATTTGCATCGCATTCAGGCCAAACTCGTGCAGGGCCCTTTTTTTTGTTCGCACCAGAATCGGATCACCCATGCAATCCGATTCCTGTCCGAATTGACAGTTCGCACTGCATATATGAACCGATCTGGAGGTGTCATTAACTTTCTATTGACAGCCGCAACGGTCCGCATACGGATTCGCATGGGTTCTCGCATTGCAGCAGTGTGAATCTAGCCTAAGAGTAGGTTATTAATTTTGGTCCAAAACTATTTGGTGACTGGACAAGTCTACTATATGGGAGAAAGTGCCTGGGATTGTATAGCAACTGTAACAGACCAAATACAAAAAGCAAAACGGAGCCCATGAGAAACGCCAATAAAGGTAAAAAAGCAGATAAATGTTATGTTATTCCAAAATTACAATAGATCTTAAAAACACTAAAAAAGTACATAAAATATACATCAACTATCAAAGCAACTAGAGTACTTCTGTCATATATGCATATACATAATTGCTTAATATATCACCAATACTATGGTAAATACAGGAATAGATAAGGATTAAGTCTCAGTCAATGGTTGCATGAAGGTCACCATCATGTGTCTGTCCCAGGAGCTGTGGAGAGGGCGGGGAGCTGCACACCCGGGCCAATAGAGTGAGACAGCGGAGGCAGGTCACCCCCTCAAAAAATATGACAATGAACTACAACCCACAAAAATTAATGTGATGGCTATAATGTTATATATGGTGCTGAAGAGCACAGTAAGACACACAACTACCCCCCCCCCAAAGAGCCAACTTATATATTCTAGCAACTTGTGTTGTCAGTATGGTTTAATTTTTTTGACAAATACCAATAGATATTAACCATATAGGGTTAATATCAGATATTAGTTTGTTGATCTTTAACCACTTCAAGACCAGGCCTATTTCTGACATTTGTTGTTTACAAGTTAAAATCAGTATTTTTTTGCTTACTTAGAACCCCCAAACATTTTATATATATATATATATATATATATATATATATATATATATATATACACACACACACACATACACACACTTTTTAGCCGAGACCAATAAAAAAAAAAAACTAAACAGTAAAGTTAGCCCAATTGTTTTGTATAATGTGAAAGATGATGTTACGCCAAGTAAATAGATACCCAATATGTCACGCTTTAAAATTGTGCATACTTGCCGAATGGCGATGAACTACGGTACTTAAAAATCTCCATAGGCAACGCTTTAAAAAAATGTAACGGTTACCTGTTTAGAATTACAGAGGAGGTCTAGTGCTAGAATTATTGCCCTCACTCTAACAATCGCGGCAATACCTCACATGTGTGATTTGAACACTGTTTATATTTGCGTGCACAACTTACGTATACGTATATTGGGATGGGGTGCTTTAAAATTTATTTTATTTTTACACTGTCTCTTTAAAAAAAATGTCCTGATCACTTTGCTGTCATAAAGAATGTAAACATCCCTTTTGACAGTAATAGGCAGTGACAGGTACTCTTTATGGAGGGATCTGGGGTATTAAAAACCCCAAACCCCTCCTCTGCACTTCAAAGTATTCAAGCATTTTTGAATACTCTGGATTTTTTAAAACTGGCGCACTTGGCTCCAAGTAAACTGGAAATGACATTGTGAGGTCCCTTCCAGGTTACTACATCATAGACCCAATCAAAGCCGATTCCGGCTTTGTTCAGGTCTCCGGCCAGCCCGAAGATCTGCCGGCTTTTCGCTCGGGTCTCCTGGTGGGACGGTAGACCCGGGCTGGGCGGAAGGAGGAGATATCCCCTCCCACTCCTTGTAAGAACAGCTGAGTGGCTGCTTAGCCACATCAATTGTTATTACAAGAAAGCTGACCATCAGCTCTAAAAAACGGTACTGGGGTGATGCCTGCAGCTGCAGGTATCGGCCCCAGTAAAACCACTTCAGTAAAATGACATACGGGTAAGTGATTTTGCCGTAAGTGGTTAATGATATGGTTCTTTTAGAGATATTCGTTCGATGCTGTGACTCTACACAGTGGGAGGTGATCGGCGGGTATGGCAGACTTAATGTCTGCCGGCACCTGCCATTGCTTCGGTACACAGGCAGAACAGCAGTCTGCCTATGTAAACAAGGCAGATTGCTGTTCTGTGAGTAAAGCAGGAAACACCGATCCATGCCTCTGTTCTCTGTAAAGCAGGAACACCGATCAATGCCTTCCATTACTAAAAGCACCTCCCCCACTACACTGAATCACAGGCTAGGCACACAGTTAACCCTTTGATCGTCCCTGAGGTTAACTCCTTCCCTGGTCCCCAAAAAAGTGTCAGTTAGTGTCCGATTTGCCCACCACAATATCGCAGTCCCGCTGATTGTCACCAATACTAGTAAAAAAATAACTAAATAAAAATATCTTATAGTTTGTAGAAACTATAACTTTTTGCGCAAACCAATCAATATACACTTATTGGGATTTTTTTTACCAAAAATATGTAGCAGAATATAGATTGGCCTAAATTGATGAAGAAATTAGACTTTTTATTGGATATGTTTTATAGCAAAAAGTAAAAAATACAAAATTGTCTGTCTTTTTTTGTTTATAGCGCAAAAACTAAAAACCAAAGAGGTGATTTGTGGGGAAAAAGGACATCAATTATATTTGGCTACAGTGTCACACAACCACACAATTGTCAGTTAAAGTAATGCAGTGCCGTATTGCAAACATTGGCCTGGTCATGAAGGGGGGTAAATCTTCCGGAGGTCAAGTGGGTAGGGATGGAGGAATGCCACTCTATGCATAAGACCATATGAATTGTAAACTGTAAGAGGCCAATCCTTTCTCTATGAAGAACAAAAGGCAGTGATTGCATAGCAATCGGTAACATTTCCTGTATTGTTGGGAAACTTCTGAATGGGAAGTACCTGGTTAACTAGGAATCTGGCCTGTGTTGAGCATTATAAGACATCCTATTACATATCTCAGTTCTACATTACAGTTCCTTTTAATGGTGTCATCCCTCAAAAAAACCCTACTTCCTAGAAAATTGTCACGCTTCTCTATTCCTGCCATTTTGAACATTACTTCATTAACATTAAAGTGTCACTAAACCCACATCATAAAAAGCTATCAATAAAATGGTGTATTACATGCTGTTCATGCTCACTCAGTCACTATGAGATTTGTTTTCTGTATTCTGCAAAAAACATGGTTGATCCTGCTGCTCTCTATCTCCACTTTCTGTTCATGTCCCCAAATCAGCTAGGGATTTTGAAGCTGTGGTGGCAACTCTGCACATGCTCCATTAACCACTTCAGCCCAGAGGATTTCCTGACCAGAGCACTTTTTGCGATTCGGCACTGCGTCACTTTAACTGACAATTGTGCGGTCCTGCGACATTGTACCCAACCGAAATTGATGTCCTTTTTTTCCCCACAAATAGAGCTTTCTTTTGGTGGTATTTGATCACCTCTACATCACGTCTGATCACCGCTATAAACAAAAAAAGAGTGACAGTTTTGAAAAAAAAACTATATTTTTTACCTTTTGCTAGAATACATATCCAAAAAAATATATATAACAAAAACAAAATGTATTCATCAGCCTTGGCTGATATATATATATATATATATATATATATATATATATATATATATAATAAAATATAATATATAAAAAAAAGCATATTGATTGGTTTGCACATAAGTTGCCGGGTTTACAAACCGTGAGAATTCATTTAGGTTTTATTTTTACTATTTTTTTTTTTTTACTAGTAATGGTGGTGATCTGTGATTTTTATTGGGAATGCGATATTGGGGCAGACACATCGGACATTTTTGACACTTTTTTGGGACCAATGACATTTATACAGCGATCAGAGCTAAAAATAGCCACTGATTACTGTATAAATGTCATTGGCAGGGTAAAGGTAACCTGTGGGGGACATCTAGGGGTTAAATGTGTTCCCTGTGTGTGTTCTAACTGTATGGGGGTTGGGCTGGCAGGGGCGTGACACATCTAACTGATCCCGAACACAGGGATCAGTAGATCACTGTCATGCCCAATGACAGAACGGGGAACCGCTGTGTTTACATCAGTGGTTCCCTGTTCTTCCCCTGTACAAGGCGATCGCAGGTGGACATAGAGTCCGCCCGACCCACTGTCAAACTTAGGGAGTGCGCGGCGGACACGAGAGCGCGGCGGCACGCATCCGCTACTCGCACCTGCGCGAATCGCCATTTATAAATGGTGATATCAAGCCACTCTGCAGCAGTAAAAAATACTTAATGTGGTTGGGAGGTGGTTAAATGCTGTTCATTTCCTCACTATCACATCTGAGCATCCTATGTGACTATAGACAACCCACTCCCTCCCTCCTCCTGCATGCCCACCAACCAGATAAAAACACAATGGGGGCAGGATAGTACATGTAGATTAAGCTGCATTCACACAGGGGCGATCCGACTTCAGGCACGACTTTGCTAGGCAACTTGCAGGCTACTTGCAGGCTACTTGCAGGCAACTTGCAGGCAACTTGCAGGCAACTTGCAGGCTACTTGCAGGCAACTTCAAGCTTGACTATGCCAGGCGACTTTGCCTGTGGCCAATCAGAGCGGGGAGGGAGGTGGTTGCCCTGGATAAATTCTTTTCTTTTAGTCGCTTCCATGTAGATGGGGGATCCGACTTGGAGGCGACTTCTATTGAATCCTATGGGCACAAGTCGGATAGAAGTCGCCTAGAAGTAGTACAGGAACCTTTTCAGAAGTCGCCTTGAAGTCGGAGCGACTTCAGTCGCGTATATTAAGACGGCTCCCATTCATTTCAATGGGATTTCAGATGTCAAGCGACTTGGGGCGACTTGAGGCAACTCAAGTCGGATCACAAGTCGCCCCTATGTGAATGGGCACTAATGGAAGCGTCACCTCCCTGCTCCCTCTTATTCAAAAACACAGGGTGGAGGGGCTTGACACAGCCTGTGAGTGCCAGAGATCCACATATCACACCATGTTATTTTCACAAAATAGAAAGATTTAATTTCAAATATATATTTGTATGATAATTTAAAACAGTTTATTAAAATTAATGATTTATATTTTACTCTGTATTCCAAAAGCTCCTCCTGCTTATGTTTCCTTGCAGACAGGCTGGGAAAGAGCTGGATCATGTGACAGCTGTATATGGATTAGAAAAAAATATACTTTATTTCAATTAAAATAATTACAGTGCATCCACATACAGAAGGGGAAGGAACAGTGTAAATAAAACAAATGTGTGTTTACATGGCCCTTGTTATAAACTCTGGTCAATATACACATCAATTTCCGTTTTGGCTTCAGTTTTTCTTTTCTCTAAAATCACCATATCACTTTTCCAAGGTATGAAAGCTGGAACCTGACTGGTCACTATGGGCCGTACTGCAGTATTTCCCTAGTTCAGAGCTCTCCCTCCAAGTTAAAGCGGTTGTATACCAGTAAAAATAAATAAATAAATAAATTTAAAAAAAAAAACTGTCAGGGAAAGGCATAATGAGCTAGTATGAACCGCATACTAGCTCATTATGAAATGCTTACCTCAGAACGAAGCTCCGACGGGCCCACTCCGTCCCTGCAGAGGGAGCCGACATGTTCCCTCGGGGGATCCTTCCGGGCACGCGCCGTGATGTCAGCGGCTGCATTTAGGGCGAATATCTCCTAAGCCATGCAGGTTTAGGAGATATTCATTTTACCTACAGGTAAGCCTTATTATAGACTTACCTGTAGGTAAAAAGTAAAAAAATTGGGTATAAAACCGCTTTAAAGCAACAATGAAAATCAAAATGTCTGCTGCATCAAAGCAACAAATCAGATTCATAACACCTGAAGAGTAAAGCTGGCCACAGACAGTTCAAATCATTTGAACGGTGTGTAGGCAGGCTGAATGTACCAAGCTGATCGATCAACTTGAGTACAATCAGCCTGTCGGATTTAGTTGTGATTATGGCTAGCCATAATCACTGTGTTCTCCCGGCAGGGGCGGCAATCCTCCCCCCCCCCCCC
>BLSH010037186.1:857474-869947 GCA_018402905.1 Glandirana rugosa
ATGATGTTGGCCAGATTTAGCCCTGGTTCACATTGGTGCGTTTTGGCATGCGATTTGACAATGGCACTGTCCTAATTGGTGCGGCGCTGCATTTACAGCGCCGCACCGATTTCCAAAAGTGTTCTGTGCTACTTTTAGCGATTTCCATTGACATCTGTGCAGCAACCCGCACAGATGTCTCTGAAATCGGGACTAACGTGGAAATGAAATGTAATAAGAAAAACCCCTATTCTGGGACTTTAAGACCCCTTTCACACTGAGGCGCTATTTAGCTAAAGATAACGCCTGTAAAGTGCCCCAAAAGTCACTCCCCATCCACCCCAATGTGAAAGCTGGAGTGCTCTCACACTGGGGCGGTGCGCTTGCAGGACGTTACAAAAAGTCCTGCAAACAGCATCTTTGGAGCAGTGCAGTGAGCGGTAATATACCGCTCCTCCACCGCCCCTGCCTCTGCCAATGGCCAGCGCTTCCGAAGCGACTGCACACCACCTCGGAAGTGCAGAGAGCAGGCACTTTTAACCCTGTTTTAACCTCTTGTGGGGGGTTAAAAGCGCACCGCTCCCGCTGCGCCGCTCTAACAGCAGTAAATCCTGCTGTGACTAGCGGGGATTTACCGCTAATGCTCCACCGCCCCAGCGTGAAAGGGGCCTAAAGGTAGTGGTACAGAACACATATTTTTTTTAAAAATTAGAAATTTATTATACACATAGATCGACACATAAAATCACATACAAATGTGAAAAAAGTATGTATACAAAGACACTACTACAAATGTCTATTGTCTGTTAAAAACAGAAGATGATAACTACATATATTGCACAATCCAATTGCTATGTATATACAGGAGTAAATTACATTCCACAGTCCTACGCAAAAGGAGAAGACGTTGATGCGTTTCAGGTTCAAGCCTTTCATCAGGGGCTTTTTTGCGGAAAGTATTTACTTAACCGCTTGCCGACCGCTGATCAGCATTTGACGGCGACAGAGTGGCTCTTTAAGGCAAAACGCCGTCATATGACGGCGGCTGCCAGATCACGCACAGTGTCCGGGGAGGGCCAGGGAGCGGGTGCGGCGGATTCGATCTCCGCCGGCTACCCGCGATGCCCCCCCCCCCCGGAGTGAAAGAACGGAGGTCCGTGTAAGTAAACACGGACCTCCGTTCTGTGACAGGGGGAAGTGCTGTGATCACAGCCTTCCTTTACATGGAAGCTGTGATCACTTCCCTTCCCCTGTTAGGGCAGCCCCATACAGTAAGAACACGCCCAGGGTACACAGTTAACCCTTAGAGCGCCCCCTGCAGGTTAACCCCTTCACTGCCAATGGCATTTACACAGTAATCAGTGCATTTTTATAGCACTGATCGCTGTATAAATGCCAATGGTCCCAAAAAAGTGTCAAAATGTTCCGACATGTCCGCCCTAATATCGCAGTACCGCTAAAAATCGCAGATCGCCGCCATTACTAGTAAAAAATAAAAAAAAATAAAAACCCCAGAAATGAATTCTCATCATCCGTAAATGCAACCACTTTTGCGCAAACCAACCAATAAACGCCGATTGCAATTTTTTTAATCACAAATATGAGGAAGAATATAAATCGCCCAAAACCGATGGAAAAAAAAATGTTTTTTTATATTTTTTTTTTGGATTTGTATTTTAGCAAAAAGCAAGAAATTTGGGTTTTTTTGCAAAATTGTTGCTCTTCTTTTGTTTATAGCGGCGATCAGAAATGACACAGCGGTGATCAAATACCACCAAAAGAAAGCTCTATTTGTGGGAAAAAAAGGACGCAAATTTCGATTGGGTACAACGTCGCACAACCGCGCAATTGTCAGTTAAAGTGACGCAGCGTCGAATCGCAAAAAGGGCTCTGGTCCTAAAGGGGGAAATCCTTCCGGTCCTTAAGTGGTTAAACTTCTCAGTGTTTAAATATATCCTCTTGTAAGGCCATGTGCAGTAGATGCAAGACACACACAGCCGGAGCAGCCAGGTGTGTGGACGGGACTTTTCTTCAATTACGGCACCACCCGCATTGGTGAACCTGCGGTCGATCCCGCCGTTTTTGGAGCCTAACGGAGACCTTACAGACCCAATAGATAGAGATATACATATATATATCTTTAATGGGGGGACCAAGCCTCATAATTTCGGGGTCCTTCCAGGGGCGAACTCCCCAGGAGAAATAGGGGCAAACTTCTTTCCCCCTCCTTGACGGAAACCACATACCATAAGGACTATTGGTAGGTTCTGACCCGGATTCCTCCATCACACCAATATAGAAGCAGCCACACGGTACCTCCTGCTGTGTCAACACATTGTTAAAACTTGCATCTACTGCACATGACCTTACAAGAGGATATATTTAGACACTGAGAAGTTTAAGTAAATACTTTCTGCAAAAAAGCCCCTGACTGAAGGCTTGAACCTGAAACGCGGCGGGCTCTTCTCCTTTTGCGTAGGAATGCGGAATGTAACTTACTCCTGTATATACATAGCAATTGGATTGTGCAATATATGTTGTCATCTTCTGTTTTTAACAGACAATAGACATTTGTAGTAGTGTTTTTGTATACATACTTTTTCACATTTGTATGTGATTTTGTGTCGATCTATGTGTATAATAAATTTCTAATTTTTTAAAAAAAAATGTGTGTTCTGTACCACTACCTTTAAAGTCCCACAAATAGGGGTTTTTCTTATTACAGTCCAATTGGGATTGGTGGTGGACACAGACAGGCAGTGCCTCCCTTGGAGACTTTATATATTGTGGAAATGAAATGGTGCTGAACTCGCACCATTTCATTCCCGCACCAATGTGAACCTAGGTTTAAACGCAAATCACACCAAAATCGCAGTAAAAACGCACTACATGCTTTTCTGCAGCTTCTCCATTGAAATCTATTGAACCAAAAAAAAAAGCACCTTTTTGAGTTTTAAAAAGTCCCTGATCCTTTCCAAAAATGCAGAAACACCAGAATGCATTGATATGAACATGTTCCATAGGAACCCATGTTAAAAAAAATGTCCTGCATGTCTGCAAAAAGTATGAAAAAACACATTGGTGTGAATGGAGCCTTCCTGAACACACAAGTGATTTTTTTTCTGCCTCTACACACCTATATGTGCACGGGCACTAAAGCTGGATACACACTATCCAATTTTTTTTTCAGATTTACCAAAGCCATACAATATGAGGTCAAACCTTAGGAGTTTCAATTTGTGTGCAATCGGGCAGGCCCTTGCACTACATGGTTTTGGTAAATCTGAAGGAAATCTGACAACAAAAGTTGGATAGTGTGTATGGAGTCTAAAGCCTTGTACTCATGGTTCGATTGTCGTATGACCGCGCTTCTGATTTTTGTCAAAAGCGTGTGTCCATGATTTTGTAACGCATTCTGACTATCCTAAAATTTTCGTTCGACCAACTCAACGTCAGAAATGATGTCATGTTTTGCATATTTTTTGCATCTTTTTTTATTTTTTGTAGTCACAGACGTACAATCTTTTTCATACGAAAACCGTACTAACGGAACGAAAATTGGACGTAGCGTTGTTGTACGACAAAAATTTACTAGTCTGCACATCCAACTTTTGTCTGATGAAAAATTTAAATCGGCTGTCAAAAGGAGCATACTAACGGTAAGAATTTTGGATGGCAGGCTGTCGAATGACAATTCCCGTCGCATAGTGTGTACGGGCCTTAAAGGCTTGTACTCACGGTTCGATTGTCCTACGACTGCGCTTCTGACTTTTGTCAAAAGCGCGCATACATGATTTTGTAAAGTGTACTGACTATACAAAAAATGTTGTTCGACAAAGGTGAACGTAGTGGCGTACTAGGAGAGTATAAAGAGGAAGTTCATTTTTGGTGCATAACCCTTAAAAAAGATGATAATGTGCGCTGCATTTCGTAATTTCAATTGCCACTTCAAGAATGTTACTTGTGAATTACGACCGACAGTTTGCACATCTGAACACTTCCGGGTCGTTCCTGGATTCCGAACATGCGTGTTTGTACTTTCAACTTGTGTGCCGATTTCTGTACACATCATCCGAAAATCAGACATGGCATTGACAGACAAAAATTTACTAGTCTGCACTTCCAGCTTTTGTCTGACGAAAAAAGAAAATCGCCTGTTGAAAGGAGCATACTAAACGGTAAGAATTTCGAACGACAGGCTGTCGAACGACAATTCCCGTCCGAATTTCGCATCTTGTGTACAGGCCTTAAGTCTACTTTAATACCTATGCAGCTGCGCTTTCTGCATTTTTTTCCCCGTTTTTTTTTTTTTGCGTTTTTTGGGGGGGGGGTTGTTGCTAGGCAGCTTTAAAAACGCAAATCGTGGCACAAACGCATCAAAAAAAACAACACTTGCTTTTCTGGTGCAGCTCCAATGATGTCTATTGCATACAAAATGCAAACTGCAGTGAGAAAAAAGTCCCCGACCCTTTCCAAAGAACGCAACGCCGCAAAACGCACAGATGTGAACTACATCCATAGGAAACCATGTTAAATAGACTGTAGTGTGTTTCTGCAAACTACAAAACACGGTAAAAAAAACGCATAGCCGTGAACCTAGACTTAAGGCCTGGACACACAATGCGAATTTCGGACGGGAATTTTCGTACGATGACCGATCTTCTGATTTTCGTATGGTGCTTTTGAAAGCCGATTTAGATTTTTTGGACGACAAAAGCTGGATGTGCAGACTATAAAATTTTTGTCGGATGTGACCACAACGTTCGATTTTCGTATAACTAGTGCGATTTTTGGTGAAAAAAAATCATAACAGCAGGACTACGCACGCTCAGAAAGGAAAAAACACATACAAAGCTATTCAACACATGACATCACTTCTGATGTTGAATTCGGTTGTACGAGAATTTTCGTACGTTTAGTACGCTCTTCACTTTCGACATGAGACAAGCATCCAACAAAAAACGGACGTTCTGTCATCAGAAAATCTGATCGTGTGTACGAGGCATTAGGGTCGCTCAGCGGTCCGGTCCACCTGACGAACTCCGCTTTGCTCAGTGGGGATCGATCCGCTGATCCCCGCTAAGCAGACGGATGACAGGTCAGTCTCCGCTCACTGTGCTGAGATGAACCTGTCAGGGCCTCTCTCTCCTCTATGGGAAGATTTGGTGGATCGGATAGCGGCGGGTGTCAGCGAATATGTCACTGCTGACATTCGCCACTCCATAGGGCTGAATAGAGTATCCGATCAGGTCCACCTGAAAAAACTGACAGGCGGACCTGATCGGAAAGCCCATGTGAAAGGGGCCATAGGCTAACAGGAGGGGCTTTTACAGACAGAAAAGAAACTATCTGTAAAACAGTCATTTTTTTTTAGCTGCAGTGTGCATGAGCCCTTATTATTAAAGGAGTAGTACAGCCAAGGCTTGTTTGGCTGTACTGTGGAACACAGGAGTGCAGTTCATTCTGAAGCCTGCTGTCGGCTGACATCACAGAGCTGATCCAGGCTTGGGCAAGATCGCAACCATGGAGTCGGGTTCTGCCCACACGCCTGAACCTGCACCCGGCTCAACCTCTCAGTGAGCCAATGAGAGCCAGAGCCGCCCCCTCCACAGCCCAACGCTGCAATCGAGCAAGGAGGGAGCATAGAGTCGCAGCTCGATTGATCGGTTCTCAGTGTAGAGGCAACGGGGGACCGATGTTGCGTCTACCCAGCTATGTATAATTCAGGAAAAAAACAAGAACAAACCCATACTTCTCTTTTAAGGTTGATTGCTGTACAATTCATCACAAAAGTGAGTACACCCTTCACATTTTTGTAAATATTTTATTATATCTTTTCATGTGACAACACTGAAGAAATGACACTTTGCTATAATGTAGCAAGTGTAATTATAAAGTAGTGAGTGTACAGCTTGTATAACAGTGTAAATTTGCTGTCCCCTCAAAATAACTCAACACACAGCCATTAATGTCTAAACTGCTGGCAACAAAAGTGAGTACACCCCTAAGCGAAAATATCCAAATTGGGCCCAAAGTGTCAATATTTTGTGTGGCCACTATTATTTTCTAGCACGGCCTTAACTATCTTGGGCATGGAGTTCACCAGAGCTTCACAGTTGCCACTGGAATCCTCTTCCACTCCTCCATGATGACATCATGGAGCTGGTAGATGTTGGAGACCTTGCGCTCCTGCACCTTCTGTCTGAGGATGCCCCACAGATGCTCAATAGGTCTGTAGACATTCTTGGCCAGTCCATCACCTTTACCCTCAGCTTATTTAGCTGTCTATACCACTGGCAACAAAAGTGTGTACACCCAATGGGGGGTTAGCTCAATGGGGATCACCTTCCCTGGGAAAAAGGTAGTCCAAACGGCAGGTTTTCTTAAAATCTGACTTGTAGCCAGGTTTATTTAAAAGGTTGCAGGTAAATCAAATAAACAAAACAGAAAATAAATCCTTGCCATCCAGGCACTAACTAAACATTTCCAGATTTCCTAACTCAGAGGTGAAGGGCTTCTCCCAGTCACCCACAAAACAAAGATAATGCAAACCTTTTGTTTTAGTCACAAAGCAAAGTTCAGTTAACCAGTTCTCTCAAGCTTGATGGCTCCTGAGTCCCAGGCCAGAGCAATCATCTGATCCAGACCTGCTTCCTTTATACCACCTATTGATGGACACAAGTGGAGAGCAAAATCTGGTCTGGAACCAACCCTGCCAAGGTGGCTGGTAAACCCCAGACCAGATTCTACCTTAGTTTCCTGCAAGTGAACTCATGCGAGGTGAAACATAACATTCATGGATCACCTCGCCTTTCATAATTCCACAAATCCCCCCCTCTGCTCAAGCCCCTGCGTCTGAGTAACTGTCCCACCAGGCAATTGATACGGGAAAGGGCATCTGCATTATTTTGGAGTTTCCCAGCTCTATATTCCACTGTGAATCTAAATACTTGAAGAGCAAGGAACCACCTTGTCACCCGACTGTTTTTCTCCTTGTTATCACAAATCCATTTAAAGCGGTTGTATGCCCTAAAATCCAATTTTTACCTACAGGTAAGCCTATAATAAGGCTTACCTATAGGTAAAATGAATATCTCCTAAACCTGTACGGTTTAGGAGATATTCACCTTGCATGCAGCCGCTGACATTACGGCGCATGCGCTGTGATATCCTGGCAAAGGCCCAGCGCATAGCGCCGGACGTTGCCGGAAACCCTACCGGAAAGAAGGGCGCATTCGCGGGAGTGACGTCTCGTGGCTTCGGCCACTCACAGCGCTGGAGCCGCGAACCCGGATTGATCCCCCGAGGGAAAATGTCAGCTCCCTCTGCGGGGACCGTGCAGCCCCGACAGAGCTTCAATCTGAAGTATTTCATAATGACCTAGTATGCGGTGCATATTAGCTCATTATGCCTTTGCCTTAAAGGGTTTTTTTTTTTTTTACATGAGTATACAACCCCTTTAAGGGGGCATGATCAGTGACTATTTTGAATGGTCTCCCCAACAGGTAATATTTCAGGGCATCTAAGGCCCATTTGATAGCTAAACATTCCTTCTCAACAATGGCATCGTTTTTCTCATGTCTGTTGAGCTTTCTGCTAAGGTAAACCACTGGGTGCTCCTACCCGTCTGAGTGGGACAGTACAGCATCCAGTCCCATATCAGAGGCTTTGTGAAATCTGGGGTCATGAGCACAAGTTGTGCACAAAGGGCTTGCTTCAACATTTGAAATGCCTTCTCTGTCTCAGGATTCCACTTGACCACGATCGACCCTCTACCCTTCGTCAGATCTGTCAGTGGGGCTGCAATGGTGGCAAAATTGGGTATAAAACGCCTGTAGTACCCTGTGATCACAAGAAATGCACAAGCGTGCTTTTTATTTATAGGTTGGGGCCACTTTTGAACTGCCTCAGTCTTATTGATCTGAAGCTTGATCAGCCCCTGACCAATAATATAGCCAAGGTATTTGACCTCCTCCAAGCATATGGTACACTTTTGGGGGTTGGCAGTGAGTTCTGTTTTCTTAAGGGAATCTACTAGTGCTTGCACCCAGGGCAAATGAGATTCCCAAACTGAGCTGTGAATGACTACATCATCCAAATCGTCTTATGCATCATTCTCTGGAATGAGGCAGGAGCACCATGCAAGCCAAAAGGCATCCGCTTATACTGGAAGGACCCCTCGGGGGTAGAAGATGCAGTTTTCTCTTTTGCACACTGTTAGGGGTATCTGTCAATAATCTTTAGTCATATCTAAAGTAGTTATGCACCTCCCAATCTGTTAACAAGCTCGTTGAACTGCGGCAATGCCATTGGGTACGCATCAAATTTAGACACGCTGCTCAACTTGCTGAAATCATTATAAAACCTTATAGTTCCATATGGTTTTAGACCAACACCATGGGACTTGACCAGTGACTGTGGGACTCCTCTATCACATCCAGCTCTAACATGTTCTTTATTTCATTTGCAACTGCTTCCCGCATAGCCTTGGGTATTCTACAGGGTTTTACATTTACGCGGACACCTGGTTCCGTAATTATGTCATGCTGTATAACTGGTCAGTCTGGGCAGGTGAGAGAAAAAGTCTCCAGGATGGCAACTCAGTTTCCTCCATCTTATGTTTGCCTAAGGGAGAGGGACTTCTCTAGCTCCCTAGAGTCACACTAATGGTCCCAAACCTGGAAAACGATGAATCACAGACCACTTAAAGTGATATTAAAGGCTTGTTGTTTCTTTTTATTTTTAAATAACAAACATGTCTTACTCCTCTGCTCTGTGCTCAGTGGTTTTGCGCAGAACAGCCCGGATTCCCTGGTCCTCTGGTGAAGCTCCAGGCCCCTCCCTCCTGTCAAGTGCCCCCAGAGCAAACAGCTTGCTGTGGGAGCACCCGAGTAGGCGCGCTCCCAAGATGCTGCTCTACATGTCCATTCACACACAGAGCCACTGCTGGACCTGGCCCCCTCTCTCTCCTCATTGGCTCACTGGCTGTGATTGACAGTAGCGGGAGCCCATGGCTGCTGCCTCAGCCATTTAAGAGTGAGAGTCCCTGGAGAGCCTAGGCTATTGTGAAGGTAAAAAGAAACCGTGAGCCTTTACAACCACTTTAATTTCATGTTAACTACAGCTAATTATATATTTTACTCTGCTGGTACACTGTACCTTAAAGACTGGCTAGGATCAAGCAGGATGACTCAGATATTTGTTTTGGATCTCCAGTGGGTACGCTAGCTCATATTTGATGGGACTGCTCCAGAATTAAGTGTTTCTGGACCCGAGTGTATCAATATATACTGTATTGGGCCACAACATCCCTTAAAATCGATACAAACACCTTACACCAGTGGGGTGTACTGCTGATCAGTTTCAACTTACATTTTTATCTTCATAATGGCCAAACAAACCCTGGCCTGGTGGTTCAGTGGTGCAATGGTTGACAAAAAAAAGGCATGATGTCTACTGATAGCCAAGAGTATTAAAAAGGTTTGGTTCCATTGGATTACATATTTTCCTAGTGATTCTAACAATAGTCCTTGTGGACAATTTAATAGCCACCTAAGCTGGGGGGTATGGTTTGGATAGTATTGGTGCCCTGATTGACCTCGCTCAGAAACACGGCTGACAGTCATAAAAACCAAGAAGGCCACATTGCAGGTGAGATCGTCTAAGGGGATTTTACCAATGGATCAAAGGAAGGTTTCTGCAGGGGATTTTCTTTAACATGGGTTCCTATGGAACATGTTCACATCAATGCTCTTTTGTGCATTTGTGGTTTGCATTTTAAATCTGCATAGCAACAAACGTTTCCAAAAAAATAAAAATGATGAAAAATAAAAAAACGCAAATCGTGGCAAAATCGTGGAAATCGCTGTAAAATCATGGTAAAAACCATGGAAAAAGTGATCAGTGAAAAAACGCTGAAAAGCAAAATGCATTGATGTGAATCAAGCCTTAGAGTGCTTAACCACTTCACCTCCGGAAGGATTTCCCAGGTTAGGACCAGAGCACTTTTTGCGATTTGGCACTGCGTCACTTTAACTGACAATTGTGTGGTCGTGCGACGTTGTACCCAAACAAAATTTGCGTCCTTTTTTTCTCAAAAATAGAGCTTTCTTTTGGTGGTATTTGATCATCTCTGCTTCATTTCCGATCACCGCCATAAACAAAAAAAGAGCGACAATTTTGCAAAATAAACCCTCAATATTTCTTACTTTTTGCTAAAATACAAATCCAAAAAAAAAATGTATTCATCGGTTTTGGACAACTTATATTCTTCTTTATTATTGATTGGTTTGCGCAAAAGTTGCCATGTTTATAAACCATGAGAATTAATTTCTGGCGTTTTTACAATTTTTTTTTTTTTTTTTACTGGTAATGGCCGCGATCTGCGATTTTTATCGGGTCTGTGATATTGGGGCGGATATGTCGGACATTTTTTACACTTTTTTGGGATCAATGACATTTATAGAGTAATCGGAAATTTAAATGTCCGCTGATTACTGTATAAATGTCATTGGCGGTGAGGGGGTTAACCTGGGGAGGGCGCTCTAGGGGTTAACTGTGTTCCTTGGGTGTGTTCTAACTGTGGGAGAGCTGGGCTGTCAGGAGCATGAGCGATCTAACTGATTCCAGTGACAGGAATCAGTAGATCTCTGTCACGCTGCCTGACAGTGCGGGGAACCGTCGTGTTTACATAGACGGTTCCTGGTTTTTCAGCTGTGGCCAGCAATCACGGCTCACCAGCGGAGATTGGCGGGCCCGCTCGCTCCTGCCCGCTAGCCGCACATGCGCAAGCCGCCATTTATAGACAGCAATTTGCGAAACAGCACCACTCTGCAGCAGTAAATGTACGCTAGCCGGTCGGGAACCGATTAAAGTGGTTGTAAACCCTCTCATATAAACAGTGAAGTGAATAGCCTTAGGTGATACACCGAGATTAAACAGATCCTCCTACATAAGTTTTACTTGTTTATCTGCAGTATTCTCTTGTCTACAACCCTTCAGGAGTACAGAGAAGGTGGTGGAGAGCTGCAGTTACAGCTCCTATACACTGTGTGGGAGCTGATTGGAGGAAAGGGATACCCCCCTCTACATAGGCAGAGGAACGAAGGAACATGCAGAGCTGTATTCAGAATAGCAAGCTGTGTGCTCATCTTCCTCCGTGTCACTAATTTTAACCTCCTGTGTCGGAAAACAGAAGTAGCTAGTGCTGATAACAGAGGAACGAAGTACCAAAGAGAAGTAACACTAAGGCTGGATTCACACCTATGCATTTTTAGTGCTTTTTGCAGTTTTTCAGATTTGCTCTACAGTCCATTTAACATGATTTCCTATGGAACACGTTCTGTAGTGCAAATCTGCAAAATACAAAAAGTACTAAAAATGCATAGGTGTGAATCAGGCCTAAGGCTCTGTTTCCACTACTGTGAGTTGTGCGACTTGACACATGTGAAGTTGCATCACAAGTCAAAATCAATGTATTTCAATGGTCCCAGTTCTAATTGGTGCAGCTCTAGTCGCAGCGACTCCAAAAAAGGTTTTGCACTACTTTGTTCTGGCTTTTGATGCAACTTTGATTGTAATTTGAGTGTAAAGTTGGATCAAAGCTGCACTCAAAGTCGCACTGCGAAGTCGCACTCTAAATCGCACAACGTTGGGGTCGCAATAGTGGAAACCTAGCCTTAGGCAGGCCCATACATGGTTCGAACCGTGTATGGGCTCGCTGAATGTCAAGTTGATTGATCAATCGACCAACTTGGGTAAAACCAGCATGCCGAGTTTTGCCTGCAATTATTGCTAGTGGCTGCTAGCGATAATCACTGTCTTCTCCTGGCAATCACCACCCTACACCCCCCCGCCCGCTGGGAGAAGACAATGGCCTGGCAGGAGGGATTCACACATCAACACGGCCTATGCTGATAAGAGAATCAAGCCAATTCCTTTCCTGCAACCCATGAAAGAAATTCGCTCAGTGTATGGTCAGTCTTAGAGCTTTGGAGAGAGACAAGTAAACACTACAGATATATGTGCTTTGTTCACATTTCATGACTGGGGTTTACAGACACTTTAAATCTGAGTCATCACCAAGTTCTGATTGTAGGAAGACCAGAGTGCGGGGTGGGATTGAAGTAACTGAGTTTACACCAATTAAATAGGGCCCGATATAGCCTGTCTGATGTGGGGGTGCAATAAAAAAGGTCAGGGGGCAGAGGATGCAAGATCAGAGGCGCAGTGTACAGGAGTTTGCTGGACAGGGGGTCAGAAGGGCAGTGTACAGGGTTGAGCAGGGAGGAGGACAGGGGGTCAGCAAGACAGGGGTAGGGGGTCAGCAGGGTAGTGTACAGCAGTCAGTAGGATGAAGAACAGGGGGTTAATAGGGCAGTAGACAGAGGGGTCAGCAGGACGGAGGACAGGGGGTCAGCAGGGCAGGTACAGGGTGTAAACCCACCCATTCCCCCTCTTAGCACAAATCCTCCCAATCTCTCTCCTAGCACATA
>BLSH010037186.1:873312-889574 GCA_018402905.1 Glandirana rugosa
CCCGGGATAAATTAACCACATTTGAGTCAATGAAGTTAGGGTGGGGCGTGAGACCAGAAGGATGTTAGTCTTGAACCACTACTGAGTCTAAATTTCACAGACATTTGGGGTCATGAAGTAACTGAGTTTACACCAATTAAATAGGGCCCGATATAGCCTGTCTGATGTGGGGGTGCAATAAAAAAGGTCAGGGGGCAGAGGATGCAAGATCAGAGGCGCAGTGTACAGGAGTTTGCTGGACAGGGGGTCAGAAGGGCAGTGTACAGGGTTGAGCAGGGAGGAGGACAGGGGGTCAGCAAGACAGGGGTAGGGGGTCAGCAGGGTAGTGTACAGCAGTCAGTAGGATGAAGAAGAGGGGGTTAATAGGGCAGTAGACAGAGGGGTCAGCAGGACGGAGGACAGGGGGTCAGCAGGGCAGGTACAGGGTGTAAACCCACCCATTCCCCCTCTTAGCACAAATCCTCCCAATCTCTCTCCTAGCACATATCCCCTATTCCTCCTCCTTGTAGCACAAATTTCCTCTCCCCAAATTACCCTTCCCACCACAAATAGCCCCGTCATCTCCCCTCCTACACAAACCTCTCAGCTGAACCCAAGCACAAATGATTGGTCCCAGTACAATTCCACACCTGTATGTTCCACCCTCTTCCCCCTCTCCAAAACTTACAGGCAGGGAATCACAACACAGCCAGAGGAGGTGTGCTGGGGTGAGCTGTGCTCTCCCTCTCCTGTGTTTGGGGCATAAGTGAAATTTGGGGGCCCCAGCCCACCCTAGCAACCCCTAGATCTGGCCATGCACGTAAATAAGGATTTTTAGGATGACAGTAGATCTTACTGGGCATAGTTTTCATAGCAAAGTAGAAATGACAGAAACAGAGATCCTTTAAGACCTGGGCTTCAACAGCCATACCATTAAACCCAAGAAGCAAGATGGAATAGAAGAGCCCTGAGACAGTAGATCTTGTCATGTTAGGAAGAGGCCCGGAGTCATCTCCTAGTAGTCCGAATAGGTCTGTGTACCAGGTTCTTCTAAGCAAGCTTAGTGCAATGAGAATCACCAGTTTTGTTTTTTTTTTTATATTCCTTGCTTAATGGTCTCTGGTCTAGGCCAAAATGATCTCATACATCCCAGGAGTTTTTTTTTTTTTCATCTGGATGATGGAGAAAAGATTTTCTCAGCTAAGCACACATTCCTGCCTGCATGTTTGAACTTAAGGGCATATGGATTCCAAGAAGGAAATGCTATATGAATCATCTGCCCTCACTTAAGATAGCCTTGGCTAAAAATTGCTAGGAGGTGTTTTTCAAAGTGATTTTTCAACAAAATAAAGCATGGATGGGTAAGTTTTCTGTGATTATTAAAAATTAATCAAATAGTACTTTGTTTGTGGTTTTCAGATACAGTTTAGTTCCACTTTAAGACGGAGACTGTATTCACAAAGTAACAGAGCTGCAGCAGCGATTCACTGCTCCGGCAGCACTCAACTTCCGGCTGTGTGTGTGTAGGGGGGGGGGGGGGGGCAGTGTGGTGCATGATTCCGAGCATTACATGGCTCCCTTTTTTTTATTGTACTAACTTTATTTGAAGTGTACAAAACAAACACTTAATTCATGGCAATGTGAAGCCTTTGGTGCGATGTTAACCCTTGGTCATCAATATGACACTAAGCACAAAGTGGTTGCATGTTAGTGCCAAGTTTGGAAGTTCACACCGTAAAGTGAATATATTCCAACCATAACCCTGGTTTTTATGGTCAGAGATACTGGGTCACCCTGTCTTACCTGTCCACAATGCTGGCCTCTATATAGGGTTCAGGCTTTGCCCGTCATAGGTATACCCAGTGAAGATGTCTTCAGGTCTGTTCTATAGAGATGGACCACAGCCCTGGACCTGTATAGCACCCCTGCAGCTAACTACATGCATTGCACAAAGTGCTGAGGTGAGCACACATGCAGGATCCTGTACCTGAAGAGATATTGCAGGCTTACCCCATTGCATGGTGTCCAGGTATGGCTCCCAAGGTTTTACAGAGGCTGCACCTATCTGGGTGCACTGTTTCTACTGTTGTAGTAAAATACTGTAAAGAGTTGATTGAAGAATCTGAAGATAAAACAATAAAAGTAGTTAAAGTGGTTGTAAAGGTACAAGGTTTTTTACCTTCATGCAATCAAGCAGCCCCCCCTAATACTTACCTGAGCCCCCTCTCGATCCAGCGATGTCCACTAGAGCCTTGCCTCTCTGGGCTTGAGTGGAAATGGGATATTTGCGATATGATTACACCCTTTTCCCGTTTGTTCCTCTTCCCTCTTGGAAAAATTATTCATCTGGTGGATGGAATGTGGGAGTGGGCATATAGTCACAGCATTATGTTGTATTTCATATTCGGATATACAGTATCTCACAAAAGTGAGTACACCCCTCACGGTTTTTTAAATATTTTATTATATCTTTTCATGTGACAACACTGAAGAAATTACACTTTGCTACAATGTAAAGTAGTGAGTGTACAGCTTGTATAACAGTATAAATTTGTTGTCCCCTCAAAGTAACTCAGCACACAGCCATTAATGTCTAAACCGCAGGCAACAAAAGTGAGTACACCCCTACGTGAAAATGTCCAAATTGGGCCTAATTAGCCATTTTCTCTTCCTGGTGTCATGTGACTCATTAGTGTTACAAGGTCTCATGTATGAATGGGGAGCAGGTGTGTTAAATTTGGTGTTATCGCTCTCACTCTCCCATACTGGTCACTGGAAGTTCAACATGGCACCTTATGGCAAAGAACTCTCTGAGGATCTGAAAAAAAGAATTGTTGCTCTACATATATATAAGAAGTTTGCCGAGACCCTGAAACTGAGCTGCAGCACGGTGGCCAAGACCATATAACAGGACAGGTTCCACTCAGAACAGGCCTCGCCATGGTCGCCAAAGAAGTTGAGTGCACGTGCTCAGTGTCATATCCAGAGGTTGTCTTTAGGAAATAGACATATGAGTGCTGCCAGCATTGCTGCAGAGGTTGAAGGGGTGGGGGGGGGGGTCAGTCTGTCAGTGCTTAAACCATACACTGCACACTGCATCAAATTGGTCTGCATGGCTGTCGTCCCAGAAGGAAGCCTCTTCTAAAGATGATGCACAAGAAAGCCTGCAAACAGTTTTCTGAAGACAAGCAGACTAAGGACCTGGATTACTGGAACCATGTCCTGTGGTCTGATGAGACTAAGATAAACTTATTTGGTTCAGATGGTGTCAAGCGTGTGTGGCGGCATCCAGATGGGGTGTACAAAGACAAGTGTGTCTTGCCTACAGTCAAGCATGGTGGTGGGAGTATCATGGTCTGGGGCTGCATGAGTGCTGCCAGCCCTGGGGAGCTACAGTTCTTTGAAGGAATCATGAATGCCAACCTGTACTGTGACATACTGAAGCAGAGCATGATCCCCTCCCTTCGGAGACTTGGCCGCAGGGCAGTATTCCAACATGATAACGACCCCAAACATACCTTTAAGATGACCACTGCCTTGCTAAAGAAGCTGTGGATGAAGATGATGGACTGGCCAAGCATGTCTCCCACCTAAACCCAATTGAGCATCTGTGGGGCATCCTCAAACGCAAGGTGGAGGAGCGCAAGGTCTCTAACATCCACCAGCTCTGTGATGTCATCATGGAGGAGTGGAAGAGGACTCCAGTGGCAACCTGTGAAGCTCTGGTGAAATCCAAGCCCAAGAGGGTTAAGGCAGTGCTTGAAAATAATGGTGGCCACACAAAATTTTGACACTCTGGGCCCAATTTGGACATTTTAATTTTGGGGTGTACTCACTTTTGTTGCCAGTGGTTTAGACATTAATGGCTGTGTGTTGAGTTATTTTGAGGGGACAGTAAATTTACACTGTTCTACAAGCTGTACACTCACTACTTTACATTGTAGCAAAGTGCCATTTCTTCAGTGTTGTCACATGAAAAGATATAATAAAATATTTACAAAAATGTGAGGGGTGTACTCACTTTTGTGAGATACTGTAGATATGTGCTTTTTAAAGTGGTTGTCAATCTGTGACAACCACTTTAACCTACAGGTAAGCCTAGAATAAGGCTTACCTGTAGGTGCACTGCATATCTCCAAAACCTGTATGGTTCAGAAGATATGCAGTGTTTTGCATGTGCCGACGTAATGTTGGCACATGTACAATGAAGAAGCGGCCTCCATGCCGTTTCTCCACTGACCCTGTGCCATGACTGGCGGCTCCCGCACGCATGCGCGGGAGTAACGTCACGCGACTTCGGCCAGTCGCAGAGCTGGAGTCACGGCCCCGGAAGGAAGAGGGGCAGAAGATGAACGCGGCCTGGAGCGGGGACATTGCAGGCTTCGATTCCAGGTAAGTGGCACATAATGGGCTACTATGCGGTGCATAGTAGCCCATTATGCTTCTACTTTACAGGGTTATAGTGAGGAAGTAAACCCAATCTGGGTTTACTTACTCTTTAATTACTTTCTTTTTTCTGAATATATATTTGCTTCTATAGATGGATCCCTGTACTTGTTCCTCTATTGTGTGATTTTGGAGATGTGACGATGCCCGCTCCCTCATAACACCTCTGCACGATGATTCCCTCCTCTACTGACATACATAGACTAGTTTTTAAAGATGAAACATATGCGTTTCTATATATGCTCTCTTATCATTTCAATTTATGTTTTCCTTTTTGCTCATTTTATAGGGGCTTGATGAGATACTTTGTTTCACATTTTGTTTTTTATATGTGTATCTTTTGTATCTGATTGTTTTGGTTCTTTCACTGGGGACTTTTTTTCAGATCTTATCATTGGATTTTATGTACTAATTGATGCTATATTCCATTGTGTCACCTTTTGTGTAGCTGATGCCGATCATATCTGGCCGACACTATATTGGTCGGCTAGTGTGTGACCTGTGTTTGCCATGTGAGTGATTGGGAGTCCTTGTGATTCCTTCCACGGCTAACACATAGGGGTTGATTTACTAAAGCTTGAAAGTGCAAAATTTGGTGCAGCTCCACAAAGAAACCAATCAGATTCAAGGTTTTTTTTGTCAAAGCTTGATTGAACAAGCTGAGGTGAGAAGCTGATTGGCTAGCATGCACAGCTGCACCAATTTGTGCACTTTCCAGCTTTAGTAAATCAACCTCATAGTATCAGTATTGCATACCCCATTTATTAACTGAGATGTGCACCTGGTACCAATGCTAAGCGCCTCCTCCCATCAATTGGATGGGCGGGGTGATCTGCATTTAAGTTGTAGCAGGACCTACAATCATTGTAATGATTAAGCACAGAACATATGTGTGAAACGGGTCTACGTACGTGATTGTATTGCTAGTGTCTGTAGTGCCACTGTGGTGATCCATTAAAGCACCGGATGTGCTGCTGTTTCTTCAATCTGTCCTGGTATAGCGGGGGTGAACCATGGCAGGTACTCTGGGGTTTACCTGATACCAGCCATCATTAGCACCTGAAGCGGTGGGTTCTTCTTGTGTTTGGAGTGCCTCTCTGGGGACTTGCTCTCCTGATTGGCTTTTGGCTATTGGCTCCTGCTGCTGTCAATCATAGCTACTGAGCCAATCAGGATATGGAGGGGGTGGGGCCGAGCCACAGCTCCGTGTGTGAATGGGTACACAGAGCCATGGTTGGGGAGCATGCCTGCTTGGGTTCCCCCAGAGCAAGCTGCTTGCTGTGCGGGCATCTGGCAAGTGGGAGGAGCCAGGAGCGCCAGTGTGGGGCCGAGAAGAGGAAGATCTGGGCTGCTCTGTACAAAACCATTACAAAGTGCAGGTAAGTATAAAATGTTTGTTATTTATTTATTTTTAAAACAAGACTTTAATATTGCTTTAACCCAAGAGTAATTTCTCCTTGAGGAAGGAGAGGTCCATCACCTTAGCACACTAGCAAAAAAACTGAGAACTCACGGAGTTCGGTAGGGTTATAGAAGAGGCACCCGGGGGCAGTACTCAAAAACATTGCCAGCATCCAATCCTATAACCTAGGTTATATGAATACTCAGCCTGAGTCCTGTATTGCATGATTAGGATCGCTTTAAGTAAATAAGCAGCCAATATTAAATTATACCTAAAGCCTTAAATCATTTTGTATGTTAAGCATGGATTACAGAAAAATTAAGAGTCCGATTGTTATCAATTCCAGTAATATTTTTAAACTGGCACAAAAACTGGAAAATATTTCCTACAGTACTTCACAACCACCAGCAATTTACTTATTTTATATATATTTATCTACTGTAATAGACACACAAAGAGCCTACACTGGAGTTCATCACAAAATTACATGTGCCCTTTCCCATGCCCTCTTCTTAGAGTGAACTAAAACCAGCTATTGCGTAAGACCTCTCTGTTCTTGTTCCCAGTCATTAAAGAACAATCTCCTCTTAAGGTTTTAGGTACCACGTAAATGAGGACACAACATATCAAATTTCTCCTAATTTGAACTAAAAAGTGGGTTTGAATAAAAGATCCTCACAAAACGCCTAAACTGTTTTTTGGCTTTTGACACAAGGGCCTTGTTGCCAATCCTTGTTAAGGATTCTTTTATTATCAGTGTGTTTTAGACAACTGTCTCACTTGACACTAAAAGTCCATCATCAGTTCTGACCCCTCTTTGAAATAAAAAAAAAATGATTTGGAATCTGTCTTTTTGTGCAGGGCCAACCCATGCTGTGTGTGTCTATGGATGCAGGTGTGCCCCCCATAGTAAGTGGCTTGCTATGGGGGACACACAGAAGAGGAGAAGCCAAGAATGCTGATGGTGAACCCCAGAAGGAGAGGTTCGGGGTAGCTCTGTGCAATACCTGCACAGAGCAGGTAAATATAGTAAATAACTTAGTAAATGTAAATATTTTAATTAAAAAAAAATACCCATTACAACCACTTTATAATTGAAATAACTGAAGTACAAACAAAGATACTCTACTACAGATTATTGGGTACCGCTTCCTCTCCAGCAGGCCCTCAAAAGAAAACTAAAGCCTAGTACACACGGCCAAATGTCGGATGGCATATGCCAGTTCAATAGAAACTGGCCGACATTCGGGGCATGTGTACTGCAGCTGGCTACTGACAAAGGGGCATGACTGAAAAAGGTCTGCTGATCGGCTCCTGATCAGTGTTCTCTGTACTAACATGAGATTGTTAGTACAGCGGTGCCTTCTGAGCTGTCAGGTTTTTTTTTTTTCCGCTCAGTCCTGCTGGGTTGAATGAAAAAAAAAAACTAGTAGTGTGTACCAGGCTTAAAATCTCATTACTGAATTCACCCAGTGTCACTGCACAGTTCAGGAAGACACACTAAATCTCCTTAAAAAAAGCAGTCATAAGAGGCAGTAGTAGGTTGGAGAGATTTTAAAGTGATATTAATCTTTCTGTTTTTTTAAAATTAAAATAACAAACATGTTAACAGCCCTGATCCTCTTTTTCTGGGGTACCCTGCCAGCTCTCCAGGCCCCTCCTCTTCTACCGGTACCTCCACAGAAAACCGCTTTCCATGGGGGCACCCATGCGTGCTCACTCCTGAGCCATGGCTAAGATTCTTCCAGTCCCTGCAGGGCATAGCAAATATATATCTGCAGAAATAGAGGTGCCTAGACAATAGGGTTGATTTACCCTATTCACTGAGCTCTGGTGAAAATCCCCTCACAAGTGCAACTTTCCTTGCAAAGTGAACAGTCTACTGTATTTGATTTTAGTAAATCAAACTCAAAGGGGTAGATTTACTAAAGGCAAATTGTCTGTGAACTGCAAGTGCACTTGCGCTAGATCTGAGGGGAAGCTCTGAAATGAGGTGATTTCTATCATCCAATCAGGTGCAAAGCAAAAATGCCTTTTTTTATTTTCTTTGCATGTTCTCCTCAGATCTAGAGCAACTACACTTGCAGTGCACAGACTATTTTGCCTTTAGTAAATCAACCCCAATGTCTCGACAGAAGATGCACTGTATCATGAGGAATTTAAAGCAAAAAAGTATGTGCTACTTAATGGGGTTGTTAAGGCAGTGCTCACAATCACTGCCAGCCCCTCTGCTAGGATAACATGTAGTATACAGTTTATGCAGTTTTTTTCTAAATTTATCTTCTAAAAAATGTATGTACTACAGAGGGAGGGGCCGAGATTTCCCTCTGACGTCTGCCAGGTGGTCATGTGACCTCCCTCTGTAGTACATACATTGGAGGAAGAGAGCGACGGGCGGTCACGTGACCGCTGATCGGCGAGGAGAAATAAGGTATTTAGATGAATTTTAAAAAATTACATACACTATATACTACATGTTACCCTAGCAGAGGGGCTGGCAGAGATTGTGAGCAGTCATTTTTATACTGCTCGGAATGGTGATAGAAGGAGAGGGGAGGGATGGCTCACACACAGAGCAGACAGGCAGGGATGGGAGGGGGGAGAGGACAGGGGAGAGCAGAGAAGAGTTGCAGATGACGGAGGCACGTAAACTGATCACGGTGTCAGGCCTGAGCAGCCACGATAAACCATGTTCAGTTTACATAGGGGAAGGCAGAACCAGGCAGGATCAGCCAGGTATTTCAGGTGATACAGGGGGCTAAATTACACAGAACAAGCACTGTGCTGTATAACATGCTTTAAAGGAACAGGATCTATTTTTTTTTTAGGGTAATAAACACTTTAAACTCAATCAATCTTCCTAGATATACTGTATAAATGGAATCTGTTAGCATACAAATACAGGAGCTGTTAAAACCCAGAACAAGCCTGTTGGGACATCAACAGATATGCACATGCTCATTGTTCATCAATGGTTCACAAAATAGCAAAGAATTATTAAGAATGGAGCGCTGGAGAAGGTACCTTAAAAAAAACAAAAAAAAAACTTCTATTCTATTAGGTGGCACTTTTAGGTGGCACAGATGGCCACTTTTAGGTGGCACAGGTGGGCACTGAGGTGGCACAGGTGGGCACAGGTGGTAACTGATAGGTGGCACTGGTGCATATAGCACTGTAAGGGATGGCACTGGCAGACATCATACATCGGCACAGTGCCATCCCTACAGTACACTGTATTGCCCTTACCTGGTGGTCTAGTGGGGGCTCCCTGGTGGTCCTGAGCGGCCTCCATTTTCCCTCCCTGGTGGTCCTGGGCGGCCTCCTCACGGTGTCTGGGGGGGAGGGCTCCCTCATGGTCCTGGGCAGGCTCCCTGGTGGTCCAGTGGGGTGATCCTGAGGGTGGCTGTGCTGATAAACATTCAGCGCAGCCCCCCCTCATTAGATGAGCAGCCGATCGGCTCTCCACTGCTCAGGTCTGCAGACCTGAGCAGAGGAAAAGCCGATAAACGTCTCTTCCTATTTACACTGTGATCAGCCATGATTGGTCATGGCTGATCACATGGTAAAAGGCTTCAGATCTAAGCCTTTTACCTCAGTCGGTAATGCGGTGGGTCAGATTGACCCACGGCACCACCGATCGCCGCGATGCGCGCCCCCAGGGGCGCGCGATCACGGATTATACTGAGGACGTCAATAGACGTCCAGTCAGGATAATGAACCACCCGCCCGGACGTCATTTGTCTATACGCCGGGCGGGAAGTGGTTAAGAATGGTAGAATGTGTAATCTTTTCATGTTTTGATAAAATATTTTTTTCTCTGTCCCTTTCACTTGTTGATATCTATCTCACAAAAATATTTCCCCAAACTCAAACAGGTGTCTTTACAAACCAAAAACAATACCATTGCTTATGGAAATTTAGAATAAGTCCCATTTGTTTTATTTTTTATTCTTTCCAAATGATCTTAAAGAGGAAGTAAACCCTGATGGGTTTTACTTCCTCTTTGTTACTCTTTGTTACCCTGCAATTTAAAAGCATAATAGGCTAGTATGCATCGCATACTAGCCTATTATGTGTCACTTACCTGCATTGGAAGCTTGCGATGTCCCTGCTCCAGGCTGCGTCCATTTTCGCCCCTCTGCCTTCCGCGATCTCCAGTCTCCGGCTCTGTGACAGGTCAGAGCCGCGTGAGGTCACTCCCGCACATGCGCACGGGAGCTGCCAATTGCGGCACAGATGCGCATGTGCTGATGATGTTGGCACATGCAAGTACACTGTATATCTCCTAAACCTGCTAAACCTGCTATGCAGGAACCTACAGGTAAGGCTTACCTGTAGGTTAAAGTGGTTGTCCAAAGTTGCCAACCACTTTAATTTGAGCCCAAAAATGTGATATATGTGTACCAACATAAGAAATAAAAATGTCATTCCCAAAAATCTGAGGATAACATTACTATTCTACACTCACAAAGCAAGAAACACCAAATATCACAGAATAAATCAAAAGAGAAACTCCTGACTAATGTGATTCCTATATATTCCAAGAAATGCAGTATCTGTGCATTTATGTGTAGGAGGACTCCACATGCAGTAGCCCTGTGGCTCACAAGGTAGAAATTCTGCCTACCATTGCTGAGGTCCTGAGTTCGAATCCCAAACATGCCACTTCATGTAGAGATGTTGCTTGTTCTCTATGTTGTTAAACATAACTCCTGACTTAGGGCCTTACCTAAGTTATGTCTAAATTTAGTAATTATGTGTAGGAGGGTTCCACCACCATTGCAAATCTTTGCAGATACATTAGCTAGCAAAAGTATTGGGATGCCTGCCTTTACATGCACATGAACTTTAATGGCATTCCAGTCTTAGTCCGTAGGGTTCAATATTGAGTTGCCCCATCCCTTGCAGCTATAACAGCTTCAACTCTTCTGGGAAGGCTGTCCACAAGGTTTATGAGTGTGTCTAAGGGAATGTTTGACCATTCTTCCAGAAGCACATTTGTGAGGCCAGGCACTGATCTGCATGAGAAGGCCTGGCTCGCAGTCTCCACTCTAATTCAGCCAAAGGGTGTTCTATTGGGTTGAGGTCAGGACTCTGTGCAGGCCAGTTAAGTTCCTCCACCCCAGACTCATTCATCCATGTCTTTATGAACCTTGCTTTGTGCACTGGTGCGCAGTCATGTTGGAACAGGAGGGGCCATCCCCAAACTGTTTCCACAATGTAGGGAGCATGAAAGGCCCATCAAAATACTCAGCACCAGGCCCATGATGCTCTTAATCTGACCCTGGAAACGACAACTGATCCTAGGAAGGCACAGGCACAGGGCAATCTATTATGCTAACAACCACTTTAACAGGTTCCCGACCGCGCGCCGTATTTTCACGGCGGCAGTCTGGATGCTGAGCGCGAATCGCCGTAAATAAGCGGCGATCTGCAATCAGCCACCAGGGGGCGCGCGCGCGCTCCCGCCGCACTCCATGAGGAGTGTGCCCGCGGCTCGGGCGGACCCGATGTCCGCCGGTGAGCCGCGATGAGCGGCTACAGTGAAAGAATGGGGAACCGCCGATGTAAACACGGTGGTTCCCCGCTCTGTTAGTAGGGGCATGAGAGATCTACTGATCCCTGTCACTGGGATCAGTTAGATCTCTCATGCCCATGTTAGCCCAACCCCCCCACAGTAAGAACACACCCAGGGAACACAGTTAACCCCTAGCTCTTCCCCCCAGGTTAACCCCTTCCCTGCCAATAACATTTACACAGTAATCAGTGGACATTTAAATTTCTGATCGCTGTATAAATGTCATTGGCCCCAAAAAAGTGTCAAAAATGTCCGACATGTCTGCTGCAATATTGCAGTACCGCTAAAAATCGCAGATCGCCGCAATTGCGATTTTTTTTTTATCACAAATATGAGGAATTATATAAATCGGCCAAAAAATGTTTTTTTAAAAAATTTTTTGGATTTGAATTTTAGCAAAAAGTAAGAAATTTGGGTTTTTTTTGCAAAATGGTCGCTCTTCTTTTGTTTATAGCGGTTATCAGAAATGACGCAGTGGCGATCAAATACCACCAAAAGAAAGCTCTATTTGTGGGGGAAAATGGACGCAAATTTTGTTTGGGTGCAACGTCGCACGACCGCGCAATTGTCAGTTAAAGCGACGCAGCGCCGAATCGCAAAAAGTGCTCTGGTCCTAAAGCTGGAAAACCTTCCGGTTGGTAAGTGGTTAAGTTAAACAAAAGTAAAAAAAACATATTTCTCCATTTATATGAAGGTCAGGTTAAAATAACCCAGCACAGACTTCCCCCATATTTCAGTCCATAGGAATCCCCCTTACAGTGCAAGGGAACTCTGAAATAAAGGTGAACATTGCAGATCATGATCTAAGGAGCGACTCTGATATAAGGGGGGCTCTGGTGACCAGAGACAACTGGGAATGTGGGGAGGACTCCTTCCACAGAAAGAAAACACTAAGGGAAAGGGGGGTTATTGATATAAGGGTGAAACCTTGATAACACTCCCCCCTTACATCACTGACCCCCCCTTCCTCAGACTGGCCTTGCGGTGCTGTCACTGACCTCCTCCAACTTGGTGGCTCTGGTTTTATCCCATAGTCTCCTCTCCAGCAGTCCACACACGTCTGACAACTCCTGTGACCCCCCGTCCTGGCAGCACTCCCAATCTTGACTGCTCTCCAGACTCCCACCTCAGAGACTGCAGACATGATAAAAGACAAGAGATGGTTAGAGGTTGCGGACATGATACAGGAGATGGTTAGAGACTGCAGACATGATACAAGAGATGGTCAGAGACTGCAGACATGATACAGGAGATGGTTAGAGACTGCAGACATGATACAGGAGATGGTTAGAGACTGCAGACATGATACAGGAGATGGTCAGAGACTGCAGACATGATACAGGAGATGGTCAGAGACTGCAGACACGATACAGGAGATGGTCAGAGACTGCAGACATGATACAAGAGATGGTCAGAAGACCATTGACATTTATACAGCGATCAGATCAAAATTGATTACTGTATAAATGTCACTGGCAGGGAAGGGGTTAACACTAAGGGGCAATCAATGGGTTAAATGAGTTCCCTCATTGTGTTCTAACAGTGTGGGGGCTGGGCTGGCAGGGGCATAACAGATCTCACTGATCCCGATGACAGGGATCAGTAGATCTGTCATGTCCCCCCTTACAGAACGGGGAACCGCCGTGTTTACATTGGCGGTTCCCCGTTCTGCCTCTCTATTATGCGATCGCAGGTCACTGGCAGACATCGAGTCCGCCCGACCCGTGGAGACACCCATGCAGCGGGCACGCTGCCAGCAGCTGCAAGTGCGCGCGGGGAGTGTGCAAAGCGGAGGACGTCCATTGACGTCCTCCCGGCAATTGAGGTCCACGCTGTAGCCGTTGACACTTTTTTTCAGGTGAATGGGTAGGGGTACAATGTACCCCATGCTCATTCACATAGGGTGGGGGGCCGGGATCTGGGGCTTCCAGATTCCGATAAGCTCCCCGCCCGCAGACCCCGACAACCAACGGCAAGGGTTGTCGGGAAGAGGCCCTTGTCCATCAACATGGGGACAAGGTGCTTTGGGGTGGGGGGGCGCAGTGCCCCCCCTGAACCAAAGCACCCATACTCGCCATGTTGAGGGCAAGTGGCCTGGTATGGTCCAGGAGGGAAGGGGGGCTCTTGCTTGTCCCCACCCCCTTTCCTGGCCTTCCAGGCTGCGTGCTCGGATAAGGGTCTGGTATGGATTTTGGGGGGGACCCCACGCCATTTTTTTTGGCATTGGGGGTTCCCCATCAGACAGAAGGGTCTAGTATGCTCCCTGGGGGGGGGCCCACATACATTTTTTATTTTTTGCGGGGTTCCTATTCAAATTAATGGGCTCCCATAGGGACCCATTGATTTTGAATAGAGACAGAAATACCTGACGAGGCTTAACGCTGTGTATAGAACATTAAGCAACGTTATTGCACGTTTTTCAGCGTTAGAGCGTTTTTACAGCTGAAAAACGTGTCTCAGAACCCACTGGTCTTGCGTTTTTTTTATAGCTCAAAAATGCCCCAGCTAAAAACAGTTCATAACAGCCTACGTGTGCAAACAGATTATACAGTGTGGCACCAGCTTTAGAGAGATTTCCCCTCACTTCCTGTCCCTGGACAACCTTTTAACAGAAAGTAAATAGACCTCTCATGGCAGCAAAACACTGACAGGAATTCTAATGCTAAAAAAACAATTAATCTGCCCCCACAGTGCACACAGCTTCTAAATCTTCTTTTTATATCAAAATACTGCTACTATATACCTTTTTTTCATCTGTATATTGCGTTCAAGTGATAAACTGCAAGAAGCCAGGGCTTCCACAGAGTTCATATAGGAGATTTCACTCTCTGATGATGAAACATTCTTTGCATCAGTGACCCTTCACCCACAATCTGGCCAGAGCTGATTGGTGCTTTGCCAGTGACATGCTCAGTTCACAAATAAACAATCACTGCCTCTAGAAATGCACTGCAGTCTGTGTCCATGTGAAACATGAAGATCGAACAGAGCATGTGCAATCTTTCCACACTGCCTGCATGTAGTATAGTATAGTCTAATATAGTAGACAGGGCAAGAAGGAAGTATCTGTCCATACAAGGTGAAACAGCCTTTTTACACAATACAGAATATAAACCCCTTAAGTTACACAGTGAATATAGCAAGCATGCTATTCTGCATATACAGACAGATTTTACTGTTGTGGGTTTAGTAACACTTTTGTAGAGCCCCCATAGTAATAGGTGCTTTTTGTAGTGTATTTTTTGCTAATAGAGGCAAATTTAGTCAGGCCTGAATGTTTTGATCTGGGCAGAGGAGTGGCCCAGGGAGGGCTGGAGATTGCAGCAAGGAACACCCCTTGGATACTCCTCCCCTTTGTTTCTAGAAGGCTCTGGAAAAGGGGATGGATGAGGAGGTGTCACTGTCTGAAGTATGTAAAGGAACCCTGACCAATCCCCATCCTGGATTGGCAGGGGGCAGGCCTCCTTAAATACTGTGATCTGCCCAGCTGGGGGGAGGAGAGTGTCGGGTGGAAGAGAGAGATGTAGCTGAGGTGCTGTGGAGGCCTCACCCGGGAAGGGAGCCCCCAGTCTGGGGGGGGGGTGACCTTGAGGCCTGGTGGCTCTGGTGCTACCAGGAAGAGGAGTTGGTTCCTGGAGCAGCACATGGGAGCAGGAGAGCAGCAGAGAGGCTACATAGAGGACTCTTTAAAGGATCCACCAGTGTGGCTGAGTGGCAGACCCTGGGAGAAGACAGTGGACAGTCTGTAGAGGTTGGAGGAGCCAGTAAGGGGAAAGAGTGTCACTTAGGGTTGCCACCTGTATGGGATTCACCCGGACAGTACGGGTTTAGAGTGATTTTGAATCATGTGCCCGGGTCTCCTTCCTCCTCTCTCCCGGACACACAATCCATCCTGCACTCTGGCTCTGAGTTCCATCTGCTTAGCTGGTGGCCAGGAAGGAACATGAGGAGTTAATATAATCACTCAGGCACATGTTTTTATCTTTATTCAGCCCTTCTGACAATCTTATCTGAGTCCCGACTTCCACTTCTATTGCGATCAGCTGGCAGGGACTATTTGATCATTTTCGGGCTCAGGCGGAGTAATCCTTGTCTTGTACTGCGGTTCCCGGCAATTACATTGCCCAGCTGATCGCTATAGAAGTGGAAGTCGGGACTCAGATAAGATTGTCAGAATGGCTGAATAAAAATAAAAACGTCTGCCTGAGTGATTATATTAACTCCTCATGTTCCTTCCTGGCCACCAGCTGAGCAGATAAAGCCACAGTCCAGCCTGGATCTCCACAGAAGGTAAGCACTTGAGTCCAGGGGGTTAAATAGTCCTTTCCCTTTCCCTGGCCCCCAGCTGAGCAGAAGTTTTGAAGTTTTTTTGTAATTGCTGCAGACGAGAGCTTTTAGGCCTCATACACACGGACGTTTTTTGACGCCGGCGTTTTCTGGCGTTTTTTGCAGCTCTCCATGTTAGTCAATGGCCCCATAAAAACGTCGGCGTTTCTGAGCTGTAGGTGGCGTCTGCGTTAGTGAGCAGAAAGTAGAACCCATGGCCATCGCGTTCTGAGGCTGTAACATTTTGACGTTTTTTGACGCCGACGCCACAATATGCCAAGAAACGCCAACATATGCCACCATATGCCACCTATTATTATACCGGCGTTTTCCGGCGTTTTTTGACGCCGACGTTTTTATGTTGAAAAATAGCAGAGGAATGATTTTTTTTTAAAAAACGTCTATTGACGCCGACGCTCGCTAGCGCTCAAAAACGCCAATGCATAACGCCGAAAAACGTCGACTTTTTTTCCTTGACGTCGGGCCCGACGTTTTGTTTATTATTTTATATACGCCCGTGTGTATGAGGCC
>BLSH010037186.1:890052-904943 GCA_018402905.1 Glandirana rugosa
TTCTCCTCTCGCACCGAGACCGTCCAGAGACGTGTCACTCACCTCTACCCGGACAGTGGGCGGACGAGTCACCCCTAGTTACCTAGCTAGGGACTTGTTTTGTCTCAGGTAGCCTGTCTTTCGGGCACACTTTCTGGGGTGATCACGTGAAGTGACGCGAACGAATTGTTGAGTCGGTTACGTTGAGTTAACCCGACGCGACGTTGGCACACGTTGCGTGTACCGATGTCGTGTCGCCATACCCTAAAATCCTCAATTTTTGTTCACCATTCCTCTTTTGTTGCGAAGAAGTGGTGGACAGTTTATACAGATTTTTTTACTAAGTGACACCTAGAGTGAATCATTTTTTTAGACATATTTGACAGGTGGTGAAGAAGCGTTGTTTTCTCCTTACCACTTGTTTTTAACTCCTAAAATCCCATACCGCTGTGCTGTAGCCATGTGCGTTGCACACGGTTGCAGCGCAGCCCAATTGAGTTGCATTGGCTGAGTTGTTAAGCAAGCGCAGTGAAGTGCACTAGTGGGGTCTTTCACACGGGCTTTCTGTCCGATGGACTCTGTTTTGTTCAGGGATCGATCCATTGATCCCCACTGAGCAGGCGGGTGACAGGCCCATCTCCACTCACTGTGCAGAGACCTGCCAGAGCCACGCTCTCCTCTTTGGGGAGATCAGATGAAAATGGACCACCTGTCCATTTTCATCCGTTCCGATCCACTACACATATGGAAAATAGGACCTCCATCCGTCTGGATTTCACGGATCGGATCGGATAGCAGCGGGTGTCAGTGGACATGTTAACGTTGACATCTGCCGCTCCATAGAGGTGAATGGAGTGTCTGATCAGGTCCACCTGAAAAACTGTCAGGCTGACCTGATCAGAAACCCCATCTGAAAGGGCCCTTAGATCCCTTTCACACTGGGGCGCTTTACAGGCGCTATTGCGCTAAAAATAGCACCTGTAAAGCGTCTCCCCATTCAACCCAGTGTGTCCTTTCACACTGAGGTGGCTCAGGGCGGTGCGCCTGCGGGATAAAATTAAACTCCTGCAAACATGATTTTTCAGGAATGTGGGGAGCTCCACCGCCCCTGCCATTGGATTGAATGGGCAGCGCCCCCAAAGCGGCTGTACACCGCTCCAGGAGCGCCGAGCGCTGGCACTTTTAACCCGTTTAACCCCTTGTGGGGGGGGTTAAAAGTGCCGTGCTGCCGCCCGAATAGCGGCGCCATAGGGCTGCTATTACAGCAGTAGATCGCCACTAAATTGGCGGCAGTTTACCGCTGACGAGCGGGCGGTCCCAGTGTGAAAGGGGCCTTAATGTTCGGGTTTGGCTTGAAGAAAAGGTGGCAACCCTAGTGTCACTAGACAATCAGGTAGGCCGGAAGGGCCTGGAAGATGGATGGGCTGGGAGTAGTAGTTCATGCAGTGCCCAGCTAGCACCAATGTACTTAGCTACATTGCTGAGGGCCCATGGCTTCTCAAGTGGGAGCCCCTGGCTCTTGCCCACAACAGGTGGTCAGGAAGTCCTGCTAACAGGCCTCTCCATGTGCTAGCTGTGGTGGAAGAGGAAGTGTCAGGGAGACTTGATAAATTTCCCTTCAGGCCTAACAGGAAGGAAGCAAGTGTTGTGCAGGAGAGAAGTGAAGGAGTATAACGGTCAGCAAGGATTAGTGCTGGACCTGTTCAGTGACTATGGATGAACAGAAAAGTGTGTGATTGAGGGCAGAGAGACAGGTGAACCACAACTACCAGCCACCCCCTAAGGGGGCCATTGGCTACACTTGGGAAAAAAAAAAAAAAAAAAGAGGATCATTTGTGTTATAGAAACACCAATTCTGAGTTTATGAGACCTCAACCCTGTCCTCAAGTACCCCCAACAGGCCATGTTTTCCGGTTTTCATTTATCTTGCACAGGTGCTTTAAATCAGAGTCAATGGCTTGGTATTTTGGACAGCTATTTTAGAGAAATTGCCAAAACATGGCCTGTTGGGGGCACTTGAGGACAAGGTTGAGAACCACTGGTCTGGACTACAAACCAAAGGTATTTGCTGACACACATATAGGGGTTTACTTTACTATAACTGCAGTGCAAAATCTGGTGCAGCTGTACATGGTAGCCATTCAGCTTCTAAAGCTTCGTACGCACAGTGTGACGGTAATACGACCGAACGGCCCAAATCGTATGTTGGCTGATGTATCTCGCATACTGACACGCTAGGGTTGCCACATCATCCCTTTAATCCAGGACACATACTAATTACTCTGGTTCTGTGGCTGATTAAGGTCGCAATTAAACTCACTTGGTGCCTTATCTGCATTAAATTAGCCTTAGAACCTGTGTAATTCAAATGTGTCCTGGATTAAAGGGATGATGTGGCAACCCTATGACATGCACTAAGTGATCGTAAAACCAAGCCGAACTTAGTGACGTGTTACGAGCATATAAAGAGGAAGTTCAGGTGAATGTGATTTGTGAATTAGGAACGTAGGTTTACACAAATGGACACTTTCGCGCATTCCTGACTTCTGAGCATGCGTGTTTTGCACAGTACAACTTGCTGGACCAACTTCTCTGTACACATGATACAATGTTCGTATGACCGCTTGTTGTACAACCAAAGTTTTCTAGTTTGCTCATCCAACTTCTGTTGTACGACCGCTGTACATCAGTTGTTCTAATCGCGCATACTAACGGTTGGATGATCCTACAACAAGCGGTCGTGCAACCATTTTCATACAACCGTCGCACCGTGTCGCTGGCCATACATTATACAATTTTCTTCTACAGATTTCCTTTAGAATTACCAAAACCATATAATACGAGGTCAACTCTAAACACTTTCAATTTGTGTGCAACCAGGCAGGCCCTTGTACTACAGTTGATGGTAAATCTAAAGGAAATTGAATAAGAAAATTGTATAATATATGGCCAGCTTAACTCCAGCTTGTTTAATTAAGCTTTGACAAAAACAATACACCACACCTGGAAACTGATTGGTTTCTATGCACAACTGAACCAAACTTTGCATTCCCCACTTTAACTAAAATTAACCCCATAGTGACATCAAAGAAGATATCAAATAAATAGCCGTTCACAAGGTTAAATTACTTTAAGCCTGGGTTCACATTGGTGTGGGAATGAAATGATGTGAGTTCAGCGGAACTCGCACCATTTCATTCCCGCATGTCAGTCCCGACTTCAGGAGATATCTTCTGCACAGATGTCTATGGAAATCTCACATGAAATCGCCAAAGTAGTACAGAAACTACTTTTGGAAATCGGTGCAACGCCACAAATGCAGCGTCGCGCTGATTAGGACGGTGCCATTGTCGACAATTGCCGCAGATTTGACATGTTAAATCACATGCCAAATGCACCAATGTGAACCAGGGCTCAGGCCTCATTCACACCTAGGGTTGCTACCTCATCCCTTTAAACCCAAACACATATAAAATAACACAGGTTCTACTACTGATTAGGGTGCTAATTAAACTCACTTGGTGCATTGTCTGCATTAAATCAACCACAAAACTGGTGTTTAGTCATAGGTGTTCGGGTTTAAAAGGATGAGGTGGCAACTCTATTCACACCTGGTTGACATTTTTCTCTTTACAACAGCATAAGCCAGCCCATTCACTTGAATGCACTGCCCTACGTGCACCAGAGTACCTCCTGCACCGATTTTTGGCAGTGAGCCGCATGCATTTTTGTCACGCGTGTGATACCTGCTTTTGTGGCGCCAGTAGCGTGATGCACATTTTATTGGTTTTTCTCACATTTTCTGGAACACACATTTCTGCAATGCTAAGGTGTTAATGCAGCCATAAGGGGTAAAAAACAAAACAAAAACAATGCCCACCTATACAGGCAGTTCCCGGGTTACAAACAAGATAGGGACTGTAGGTTTGTTCTTAACCACTTGCCGACCACCGATCTGCATCTGACGGCGGCAAAGTGGCTCGTTCCCGCAAATCGCCGTCATACGACGGCGGCTGCGGGAACGAGTTTAGTGAGCGCGCGCGCGCCCACTGTGTCCAGGGGGGGCCATCGTGGGTAGCCGGCGGCAATCGAAGCCGCCGCACCCGCTCCCTGGCCCATCATACGACGGCAGCTGCGGGAACGAGTTTAGTGCGCGCTCACTGTGTCCAGGGGGGGCCAGGGAGCGGGTGCGGGGCTTCGATTGCCGCCGGCTACCCGCGATGGCCCCCCCGGAGCGAGTGAGCGGAGGTCCGTGTATGTAAACACGGACCTCCGCTCTGTGTGAGGGGGAAGGGCTGTGATCACAGCCTTCCTTTACGTGAAGGCTGTGACCACTTCCCTTCCCCAGCTAGGCAGTCCCCCATACAGTTAGAACACGCCCAGGGAACATAGTTAACCCTTAGCGCGCCCCCTGCAGGTTAACCCCTTCACTGCCAATGGCATTTACACAGTAATCAGTGCATTTTTATAGCACTGATCGCTGTATAAATGCCAATGGTCCCAAAAAAGTGTCAAAATGGTCCGACATGTCCGCTGAAATATCGCAGTACCGCAAAAAATCGCAGATCGCCGCCATTTTTAGTAAAAAATAAAAAAATTAAAAACCCCAAAAATGAATTCTCATCATCCGTAAACGCGACCACTTTTGCGCAAACCAATCAATAAACGCCAATTGCGATTTTTTTTTTTTTTTTTTATCGCAAATATGAGGAAGAATATAAATCGGCCAAAAACGGTGAAAAAAAATGTTTTTTTATATTTTTTTGGGGGATTTGGATTTTAGGAAAAAGTAAGAAATTTGGGTTTTTTTGCAAAATTGTCGCTCTTCTTTTGTTTATAGCGGCGATCAGAAATGACGCAGCGGTGATCAAATACCACCAAAAGAAAGCTTTATTTGTGGGAAAAAAAGGACGCAAATTTCGTTTGGGTACAACGTCGCACGACCGCGCAATTGTCAGTTAAAGCGACGCAGCGCCGAATCGCAAAAAGGGCTCCGGTCCTAAAGCTGGAAATCCTTCCGGGGCTGAAGTGGTTAAGTTGAATTGGTTTGGAAGTGGGAACAGGTACATTTTTTAAGTGTAGCTTCAGCCAAAAAAAATAATATTTTTTTTAAGCTTTTTGGATAGCATAGGGAAGGGTTAACACCCTTGCAATGTTTGTTTTGCTGTCTATGTTTCTGTTCAGAAGATTTAACCTCACTTCCTGTCCCAATGATAATTGGATTTTGAAAATTTTGGGTTATTGTGGAAAGAAGGAGTGAATTTCCCTTTCTAGGGGTAGATTTCCTCTCACTTCCTGTTGTCTCCCTTCGTTTGTAAGAAGGAGTCCTTTGTAAGTCGGATGTTTGTAACTAGGGGACCGCTTGTACAATGTTTTACATACACGACCTTAACATGTTCAAAAGAACATTATCACCAGATAGAATAAAACCTATATGTACTAAAATCACTGGGAAGGAATTAAACTTTATTATTGCTGTGTGAATGTGCAATAGCTTACCAAAGAACACTGACCACCTTTGGAGGAGCCAAATGAATACAGACGGTCACACATCAAAAAGCGCGGGCTCTGTACTGAGCAAAACGGCGGGAATCCACCTGTGAAGAAAGGCGCGCCCACCTGCAGTCCATGTTTATGTGTTTCTGGCTCAATCCATTTGGTAATTTGTGGCTCTGCCTAGGAGGCAGAGCTTCAAAATGCTGCGTTTGCCTCCTGTGGTCTCCTCAGTGAAGCGCCGTTGTTCCCTGTCAGTGAGGGGAGTGTGTTCAGCACCCGGTACTAGAAGCCTGTACAGCCACAGTCCCTTCTGACAGGGCCGTGGGTGGCATGTTTATTTTTGTGAATAAATATTAAATAGTGCTCTATAAAGATGGTCTTTTTTTATATAACAGGTGTCTGCAGTTGAGGGGTTTCCCACCTTGTTTTAATTAAAGAGAGCAGAATTCATAAGATACAGCTTCCTGTGTTTTGGAGTTAGGATTTTGGGTCATAGTGACTTTACCGTTTTAGTACAAAATGCACCTGATTTACCAAAGGGAAGGGAACAATGGCAGGAATACATCACCAAGAGGCACTAGCGTTGCAGGAACATGCTTATTTATGTCTGTTTTTCCTATATACCTACTTGCTACATCTGTTTTAAGAGAGATATCACAGTTGCTAAGGGGCGTACCAACTTCCCTGTTATATAGTATTTACAACCAACACCGAATATGAGACTATCCTCATACCGTGAGATTAAGGCTTGTGTCTAAACCTGTTGCTCCTGTGAAGAGCCATAAACATTCAGATCACATTTCAGAGCCATTTTTAACCTAATTTTTGCGGAAAAATTGGCTTGAATGCAGTGGCGGCCGCACCATACGGGGTGCAGGGGCACTGCCCCCCCTAATCTACACGCGGGGAGCCGGACGCATGGATTCCAATGTGTTTTTTTTTTTTTTTGAAGCAAATGATTAGAGCCTGAGGCTCTAATTGACTTCAAAAAAGGGTGCCCCCAGTCCACCCACTTGTGTGACATTAGCAAATTAATATTCGCTATTGTCTTTCTGCTTCTCCTCCTGGCCAATCAGGAAGCAAGAGGAGAAGCGATCGTATCGGCCAGGGGCGGGCAGGATGTACGGAGATCCGGAAGACGGCTGCTGTCATCGGCTCTGCATCCGTCATCTCTGCATCACCGCCAAGAGCCCGCACGAGTACCACCCACCAGAGGGTGGGGGTCTGTTTGCCTCCCCCAGGGGGGATCGGGTGGTTTGCTCCCCCCCCACTGGCTGGAGCACCAGCCCCACTGCTTGAATGGGTCAAATTTGGCATGTGGCAACATGTTGCATAGTTTTTGCCACAGGTGCAAAGCATTGTGGCTGCAGCATGTAAACACCCCTTGTCCATTGCTTAACCACTTCCCGACCGCGTCGCGTACTTTTACTGCTGCAGAGTGGCACGATATCGCAAATTGGCGTCTATAAACGGCGATCCGCGCATGTGCAGCTAGGAGGTGGTGCGCTCTTGTGCCCACCACATGCTCACTGAGCAGGGCCGTGGGTTGGGCGGACTCGATGTCTGCCAGCGATCCATGATCATCTGTTAGGGCCGGTTCACACTGTAGCGAGGCGGAGCGGCGCGATGCGGCGCTCCAGGCGATCTCAAAGCGGCTTGCTAGGAGACTTCTATCATAGAAGTCAATGCAAGCCGCCTGAGATCGCCCTAAAAATAGTGCAGGGACCATTTTTCTAATGCGGAGCGAAGCGATTCGCTCCTATTAGAACGGTCCCATTTGCACAGCATTGAGGCGAATTGTCAGGCGACTCAAGTCGCCTAAAACTGGTAAAGATTCCGCGCTCACTAAAACACAATATGAATAAAAATATTGATAAAAAATTGCAAGTAATAGATTAAGGATATTTAAAATGGCAGCACGCACAAAACAATAGATCTGTATTGTCCCAAGAATGTAGTAAATAAATATATGCAGCGCCTATAGTATATGAAAATGTCTTTCAATAAGAAAATGATTCACTCAAGAAGGGTGCTTGGACATATAAATTCTTCAGCCGTTTTTAAAAAACAATGGATGTGAGCTTACCAGAACCTGGTAGGTCAGGCGCGGGTGTTTTAAATCCAATCCTGGCTCCTGGTTATCTGCTCCACTGGAAATGAAGAGAAGAACGTCTGGGGGACCTCCTGGTGGTTCCTAGGGAGATGATCCTCTATACTCCAGGTACACTCCTCCAATATGGAAAGTAATAGGACTCTGGGGATCTCCTAATGGCTCCAGAGGGATGGTCCTCTGCACCGAAGTTCCGCTCCTCCTGAAAGGGGTATCCTCTTGTCCTTGGCACACACAGATGGGCAGGAAAAAATGACTCCAACTATTCCCGTTCTCTCATCCAGAGGGAATCCACATGTAAACTGACTCCAGGGAAAGTTGCAGCCACAATGATTCCGCTCCTCCCTGGAGGAGCGGAACTTCGGTGCAGAGGACCATCCCTCTGGAGCCATTAGGAGATCCCCAGAGTCCTATTACTTTCCATATTGGAGGAGTGTACCTGGAGTATAGAGGATCATCTCCCTAGGAACCACCAGGAGGTCCCCCAGATGTTCTTCTCTTCATTTCCAGTGGAGCAGATAACCAGGAGCCAGGATTGGATTTAAAACACACGCGCCTGACCTACCAGGTTCTGGTAAGCTCACATCCATTGTTTTTTAAAAACGGCTGAAGAATTTATATGTCCAAGCACCCTTCTTGAGTGAATCATTTTCTTATTGAAAGACATTTTCATATACTATAGGCGCTGCATATATTTATTTACTAGACTCAAGTCGCCTGACAATTCGCCTAGATGTGAACGGGGCGCGAAGTCGCGCCGCTCCGCCCCGCTGCAGTGTGAACCGGCCCTTAGAGAAGAAAAGCAGGGAACCGCTGATGTAAACAGGGTGGTTCCCCACTGTGTCAGGAGGCATGACAGAGATCTACTGATCTCTGTACTCGGGATCAGTTAGATCTCTTATGTAGGGTTGCCACATCATCCCTTTAATCCAGGACACATATTAATTACTCTGGTTCTGTGGCTGATTAAGGTAGTCATTAAACTCACTTGGTACCTTATCTGCATTAAATTAGCCTCAGAACCTGTGTAATTCATATGTGTCCTGGATTAAAGGGATGATGTGGCAACCCTACTCTTATGCCCCTGGCAGCCCAGCCCACTCACAGTTAGAACATGCCTAGGGAACACAGTTAACCTCTTCATTGCCCCTGCAGGTTAACCCCTTCCCTGCCAATGACATTTATAGAGTAATCAGTGGATATTTAAATTTCTGATCGCTGTATAAATGTCAATAGTCCCAAAAAAGTGTAAAAAATATAATGTCCACCGCAATATTGCAGTCCTGGTAAAAATCGCAGATCACCACCATTACTAGTAAAAAAAAAAAAAAAAATTTGTTAAAACGCCATAAATTAATTCTCATGGTTTGTAAACGCGGCAACTTTTGCGCAAACTAGTCAATAAACGCCCATTGCAATGTTTTTTTACCACAAATATGTAGAAGTATATATATGGGCCAAAACTGATGAATAAATGAGTTTTTTATTATTTTTTTGGACATTTATTATAGCAAAAAGTAAAAAATAATGTTTTTTGTACAAAATTGTCGCTCTGTTTTTGTTTATAGCGGTGATTAGAAGTGAAGCAGAGGTGATCAAATACCACCCAAAAAAGCTCTATTTGTGGGGAAAGAAAATAAGCTAAAAAAGGGTGGGCTCGGGGTGCAGAGCACTGCACTTGGAGCCCATCCAGTTGTGTGACAATAGCAAATGAATATTCACTATTTTCACACTGAATCTCCTCCCCGCCAATCAGGGTCCTGAGACCTGGTCCCGATTGGCTAAAATGCCCGGCGATCCTATTGGACCACGATGAGGAGAGAGGAGGAGGGAGGAGGGGCTGCAGAGGATGAAGCCGCCGCCCGGAGGGAAGTGCTGCCTGGGGTAGGGTAAGGGTTGCCACCTCATCCCTTTAAACATGAACACATTAATTACACAGTTTCTGTGGCTGATTAAGGTGGTAATTAAACTCACTTGGTGCCTTATCTGCATTAAATTAGCCTCAGAACCTGTGTAATTCATATGTGTTCGGGTTTAAAGGGATGAGGTGGCAACCCTAGGTAGGATTGCAATATCATCCCTTTAATCCAGGACACATATTAATTACACAGCTTTCTGTGGCTAGTGGTAGTAATTAAACTCACTTGGTGCCTTATCTGCATTAAATTAGCCTCAGAACCTGTGTAATTCATATGTGTCCTGGATTAAAGGGATGATGTGGAAACCCTAGCCTGGGGGTAAGTGCGGGGCTCATCAACCGACCGACCGGGGGTGGGGGGACGTGCTGGTGACCCGACCTGACTGACCCCCAAAAGTATACCACCACCAGCCACTGATTAGAAAGCTGACAGTTGGCTTGTAAAAAAATACACATCCTCCCAGCCCTTGTAGCAGTCAGGAGTGCACGTAGAACTGCCAGCTTGTGTGTGTAAAACCGCCAGATAACAAGAAAACGGTTCTAATATATTTCCACACACACGCTCCTGACAACATTCTCTAAGAGGTAGTCATACTTTAACCAATTAACAACCGGCCCATAGCCAAATGACGGCTACAGGGCGGTGCTTAACTCTGGGAGGTCATACATTGACCTCCTTCCAGAATCGGGCGCGCACTCAGGAACATTCGGATCACGCTGAATGGCCGCTTGCAGCGGCATTTTACCATGCAATCGCTCCGTCAAATGACGGAGCAATCACATGTAAATAAGCCAGCGGAAGTTCCGGCTTTTGTTGTTTTGTTGCAGCACTGTGGGCAGAGGATCTGAAGTGCCCACAACGCTGCTATGTGCCAGGCTGCACCCCCACCACCCAGCCATCCATGCTCACCCACCCAGCCATCCATGCTCAGCCATCCATCCATGCTCACCCACCCAGCTATCCATGCTCACCCACCCAGCCATCCATGCTCACCCAGCCATCCATGCTCACCCATCCGCCCTTGCTCACCCACCCAGCCGTGCTCACCCACCCAGCCGTGCTCACCCATCCCCATCCATTCTCAACCATTCCCATACTTGCTCACCCATCCCCATCCGTGCTCACCCATCCATGCTCAGTTATCCCCATCCATGCTCACCCATCCATGCTCACCCATCCCCATCTGTGCTCAGTTGTCCCCATCCGTGCTCACTCATCCCCATCTGCACTCACTTATCCCCATCTGTGCTCAATCATCTTCATCCGTGCTCAGTCATCTTCATCCCTGCTCATCCATCCCTATCCGTGCTCATCCATCCCTATCCGTGCTCATCCATCCCTATCCGTGCTCATCCATCCCTATCCGTGCTCATCCATCCCCAATCCATGCTCAGTCATCCTCTTCCGTGCTCAGTCATCCTCTTCCGTGCTCAGTCATCCTCTTCCGTGCTCAGTCATCCTCTTCCGTGCTCAGTCATCCGATTCCGTGCTCAGTCATCCCCATCCATGGCTCATTTGTGCCTCATTCATGCTCATGCATACCACATCAGTTCTCATCCGTCACACATCCATGCCACTACAGTGCCCATCCATGCCACTACACTGCCCATCCATGCCACTGCAGTGCCCATCCATTCCACTACACTGCCCATCCATGCCACTGCAGTGCCCATCCATGCCACTACAGTGCTTATCCATGCCACTACAGTGCCTCACAATAGTGTAAGGTAGTCAAATTAGATTTGAAATGTATGCCCCTAGAACACCTGACGATGCTCCCTGCATGTTGGGCCTCTGTATGTGACCAGGCTGTGGAAAAGTCACATACATGAGGTATCACCATACTCAGGAGGAGTAACAGAATGTATTTTGGGGTGTCATTTTTGCTAGGTACATGCTGTGTGTTAGAAATATTGTATAAATGGACAACTTTGTGTAAAAAAAAATGCGTTTTCATTTTCTTTTCACATTTTCCAAAAACTTGAGAAAAAAAATGACATGTTCAAAAGACTCATTATGCCTCCTACAATATACGTTGGGGTGTTTACTTTCCAAAATGGGGTCATTTTTTGGGCGTTTCCATTGTCCTTGTGCTTCAGGACCTTCAAATTGCAAGAGGTAGTCAAGAAATGAAATGTGTAATTTATACTCCTAGAACGCCTGATGACACTTCCAACATGTTGGGCCTCTGTATGTGGCCAGGTTGTGAAAAAGTCTCACACATGTGGTATCATCATACTCAGGAGGAGTTGTAGAATGTGTAGAAAAAATTCCCACAAAGAATTGTGGGAAAAAATTACAACTTCAAAAAACTCACCATGCCTCTTACTAAATACTTTGGAATGCCTTCTTTCCAAAAAAGGGGTCATATGGGGGCAGGGGGGGGGGCGGGGTATTTGCACTTTGCTTGCATGACAGGTTCTCAAGAAATGAGAACGGCCATCAGTACATCAGGTGTGATCAATTTTCAGTGATTGGCACCATAGCTTGTAGACTCTATAACTTTCACAAAGACCAAATAATATACACTTATTTGTTTTGTTTTTTTACCAAAGATATGTAGCAGTATACATTTTGGCCAAAATTTGTGAAGAAAAATTACTGATTTACAAAATTTTATAACAGCAATGAAGAAAAATGCATTCTTTTACAAAATTTTTGGTCTTTTTTCATTTATAGAGCAAAAAAATAAAAAACCCATTGGTGATTAAATACCACCAAAAGAAAGCTCTATTTGTGTGAAAAAAAAGGACAAAAAATGTCATATGGGTACAGTGTTGCATGACTGAGTAATTGTCATTCAAAATGCGAGAGCACTAAAAGCTGAAAATTGGTCTGGTTGTTAAGGGGGTTTAAGTGCCCAGTGGTCAAGCGGTTAATTAGGTAGGAAAGTTCCTTAATCTCTTCCCACCGAGATGGTGCATATATATAGCTGCTCGGTGGGTGGGCTTAACCACTTCAGCCCCAGAAGGTTTTACCCCGCCTTCCTGACCAGGCCATTTTTTGCGATACGGCACTGCATCAATTTAACTGACAACTGTGCAGTCGTGCAACGTTGTACCAAAATAAAATTGCTGTCCTTTTTTCCCACAAATAGAGGTTTCTTTTGATGGTATTTGATCACCTCTGCGGTTTTTATTTTTGCGCTACAAACAAAAAAGAGCGTCAATTTTGAAAAAAACACAATATTTTTTACTTGCTATGATACATATCTAATAAAAAATATAAAAAGCTAATTTATTCATAAATTTAGGCCAATACAGTATCTCACAAAAGTGAGTACATCCCTCACATTTTTGTAAATATTTTATTATATCTTTTCATGTGGCAACACTGAAGAAATGACACTTTGCTACAATGTAAAGTAGTGAGTGTACAGCTTGTATAACAATGTAAATTTTCTGTCCCCTCAAAATAATTCAACACACAGCCATTAATGTCTAAACCGCTGGCAACAAAAGGGAGTACATCTCTAAGTGAAAATGTCCAAATTGGGCCCAAAGTGTCAATATTTTGTGTGGCCACCGTTGTTTTCCAGGACTGCCTTAACCCTCTTGGGCATGGAGTTCACCAGAGCTTCACAGGTTGCCACTGAAGTCCTCTTCCACTTCTCCATGTCGACATCACGGAGCTGGAGGATGTTAGAGGCCTTGCACTCCTCTACCTTCCTTTTGAGGATGCCCCACAGATGTTCAATAGGGTTTAGGTCTGGAGACATGCTTGGCCAGCCGATCACCTTTAGGGCCGGTTCACATTGTAGCGAGGCGGAGCGGCGCAGAGCGGCGCTCCAGGCGATCTCAAAGCGGCTTGCTAGGAGACTTCTATCATAGAAGTCAATGCAAGCCGCCTGAGATCGCCCTAAAAATAGTGCAGGGACCATTTTTCTAATGCGGAGCGAAGCGATTCGCTCCTATTAGAACGGTCCCATTTGCACAGCATTGAGGCGAATTGTCAGGCGACTCAAGTCGCCTGACAATTCGCCTAGATGTGAACGGGGCGCGAAGTCGCGCTGCTCCGCCCCGCTGCAGTGTGAACCGGCCCTTACCCTCAGCTTCTTTAGCAAGGCAGTGGTCCTCTTGGAGGTGTGTTTGGGATCATTATCATGTAGGAATTCTGCCCTATGGCCCAGTCTCCGCAGGGAGGGGTCATGCTCTGCTTCAATATGTCACATTCATGGTTCCCTCAATGAACTGTAGCTCCCCAGTACTGGCAGCACTCATGCAGCCCCAGACCATAACACTCTCACCACCATGCTTGACTATAGGCAAAATACACTTGTCTTTGTACTCCTCACCTGGTTGCCGCTACACAAGCTTGACACCATCTGAACCAAATAAGTTTATCTTGGTCTCATCAGACCAGAGGACTTTGTTCCAGTAATCCATGTCCTTGGTCTACTTATCTTCAGCAAACTGTTTGCGGGCTTTCTTATGCATCATCTTTAGAAGAGGCTTCCTTCTGGGACGACAGCCATGCAGGCCAATTTCATCCAGTGTGTGGCGTATGGTCTGAGCACTGACAGGCTGACCCCCCCACCCCTTCAACCTCTGCAGCAATGCTGGCAGCACTCATACGTCTATTTCCCAAAGACAACCTCTGGACTGAGCATGTGTATTCAACTTCTTTGGTAGACCATGGTGAGGCGCTGTTCTGAGTGGAACCTGCCCTGTTAAACTGCTGTATGGTCTTGGCCGTGCTGCAACTCAGTTTCAGGGTCTTGGCAATCTTCTTTTAGACTAGGCCATCTTTATGTAGAGCAACAATTCTTTTTTTCAGATTCTCAGAGAGTTCTTTGCCATGAGGTGCCATGTTGAACTTCCAGTGAACAGTATGAGAGAGTGAGAGCGATAACACCAAATTTAACACACCTGCTCCCCATTCAGACCTGAGACCTTGTAACACTAATGAGTCACATGACACCAGGGAGGGAAAATGGCTAATTGGGCCCAATTTGGACATTTTCACTTAGGGGTGTACTCACTTTGGTTGCCAGCGGTTTAGACGTTAATGGTTGTGTGTTGAGTTATTTTGAGGGGACAGCAAATTTACACTGTTATACAAGCTGTACACTCACTACTTTACATTGTAGCAAAGTGTCATTTCTTCAGTGTTGTCACATGAAAAGATAGAATAAAATATTTACAAAAATGTGAGGGGTGTACTCACTTTTGTGAGATACTGCATATGGGTAAATTATTTAATTTGGTATCCTTTGTGTTTGTGCCTTTATCCTTATGTGTTTGTATTTCATGGTCCTTGGTGTACTATGTCTTTAGAATTTGAATGCATCTTTTTTCACAGTATGTTCCATTAAAACCCATTGCACTCTAAAAATCATCAAAAGCGCCTTCATTTTACCTTCTCCATTGACCTTCCAAAATGGTCAC
>BLSH010037186.1:904953-926745 GCA_018402905.1 Glandirana rugosa
TAGTTAAAGGGAGGGACAACAGTACACTAAGAAATCACAATGTTCCAGAGTCCACACTTACCCCTCGTCCACACAATTTAAACCACAATAGCAAGAGTGAGAGAGTATGACCAGTGACCTTCAAGTTGTACCGTGGAGTACCGTTTCTCGAGAGTCTCCTAGCCTTTTTTTCTTAACAACGAGATGTATTTCTACCGGACCCGATATTCTTCTAACGGTTCTTGGACTTTGATTCGACGCCACCTACCGGTTCTGGTATATTACCAAATGAGCACTGACAGGCTGACCCCCCCACCCCTTCAACCTCTGCAGCAATGCTGGCAGCACTCATACGTCTATTTCCCAAAGACAACCTCTGGATATGACACTGAGCATGTGCCCTCAACTTCTTTGGTCAACCATGCCAAGGCCTGTTCTGAGTGGAACCTGTCCTGTTAAACCATTATATGGTCTTGGCCATCCACCGCAGCTTAGTTTCAGGTTCTTGGCAATCTTCTTATAGCCCAGGCCATCTTTATGTAGAGCAACAATTCTTTTTTTCCGATCCTCTGAGAGCTCTTTGCCATGAGGTGCCATGTTGAACTTCCAGTGACCAGTATGAGAGAGTGAGAACGATAACACCAAATTTAACACACCTGCTCCCCATTCACACCTGAGACCTTGTAACACTAAAGAATCACATGACAACAGGGAGGGAAATTGATAATTGGGCCCAATTTGGGCATTTTATTTGAGGGCGTACTCAGGTTTGTTGCCAGCGGTTTAGACATTAATGGCTGTGTGTTGAGTTATTTTATATTATTTACACTGTTATACAAGCTGTACACTCACTACTTTACATTGTAGCAAAGTGTAATTTCTTCAGTGTTGTCACATGAGAAGATCTAATAAAATATTTACTAAAAATTGAGGGGTGTACTCACTTTTGTGAGATACTGTATGTATTCTTCTCCATATTTTTGGTAAAAAAAATCGCAATAAGTGTATATTGATTGGTTTGCGAAAAAGTTATTGTGTCTACAAAATAGGGGATAGATTTATGGTATTTTTATTTATTTTTCATTTTTTACTAGTAATGGCGGTGATCTATAATTTTTAGCGGGACTGCTACATTGTGGTGGACAAATCAGACCACAAGTGACACTTTTTGGGGACCAGTGACAATACAAGGAGCAGTGCTAAAAAAAATGCACTGATCCCTGTATAAATGACACTGGCAGGGAAGGGGTTAATGCTAGTGGTGTTTAAGGCATTAATTGTGTTCCCTGGGAGGTGCTTTCTAACTGAATGGGGGAGTGTCACACTGTAGGAAAGCTGAGATCATGTTTCAGCTTAGCTGAAAACACTAGATCTCGCTTTCCCTCACTGACAGATCAGCGGTGTGCCTTGTTTACATCGGCACACCACTAATTCGTGCCTCCACCGGACAATAGGCGGGTCGCGGTAGGCCATCGCGCTCCGGCGGTGCACGCGCCCCCAAAACCGTGTGCACAAAATCAGGTATAGGTACGTGGTTCTGCGCAGCCGGCCGCCCTGCCACAGTAAATGTATGCGGGGTGGTCCGGAAGCGGTTCAACACCAAGAGGCCTCATATATGCAGTCCTATATAAATACACTTCTGTGCTGAGTGTGCACGCTCCTAGCACAATCACTGGTGGCAGCCAATCACAGCAGTCACATGACCCGAATGCCCGCCTCCAGCATTTAGAAGCTGGGGGCTGGGAGGAGACAGTGGGAAGGGGTTAAAAGTCTTTTCCAAGGCAACAGTCCATTATTGGCAGTAAATCAATAACTTGGTAGCATTAATACATAACTAGTGGTAAATCCATGATTGGCAGCATAAGTCCATAGAAGTCCCTATGGACCCTGACTGGACTCCCACGAGGGGTGGTAATCCACCAGAGTGGAGGCTTACAGCTTAGCACATATGTGTCAAACACAAGGCCAGTGGTCAAAATCCGGCCTGGCAGGCTATTTCCTGTGGCCCTTGCACCCATGGGTTTTTTTTTAGTCAGAACATGGTGGAACTCTGTTTCGCCACCTTCTGTATTTACAAGGACAGCTTTCCTCTCAGCGGCTCGTGGCTCTCACAGATCTCTGCCTGCCCTGGATCCAATCACAGCGGGGACAGATGCCAACCAATGATCTCCCAGCAAGTGAGAGAGAGAGAGGTGAAGCCACCTACACTACCAGGAGGTACTAGAGCCAGATCAGATAGGCAGGGGCGTACCTAGAGCATTTGGCACCCGGGGCGGATCCTATATCTGCCACCCCCCCCCCCCAGAAAAACGCAAGGTGGTGCAGATTTTTGGGGATTAAATCGGGGGGGGGGGGGCGAGGAGGCAGTATAATGCTTCTCTGTCGTCTGTCAAACATCCTCTGAAAAGTGATCCACTGTGGTTCATTCTTCAGAGGGCAACACTAGTGAACCCTAATTGTCAGCAATGCCCCTCACAGGGCCGATCCTAGGGTCACAGATGCCTGAGTGCAGAAATATTTCTGCCGCCCCCACATGGATGTGGTCATCTTACTAACTCCCCCCTTTACAAATGTTTCTATGGCAATGACTGCAGCCTCACCAGTGCCCATCAATGCAGCCTGATCAGTGCCCATCAGCGTAGCCTCACCAGTGCCCATCAATGCAGCCTCACCAGTGCCCATCAGCGCAGCCTCACCAGTGCCCATCAGCGTAGCCTCACCAGTGCCCAACAATACAGCCTCACCAGTGTCCATCAGTGTAGCCTCAACAGCAGTGCCCATCAATGCAGCCTAACCAATGTCCATCAGTGCAGCCTCACCAGTGCCCATCAGCGCAGCCTGACCAGTGCCCATCAATGCAGCCTCAGCCTCACCAGTGCCTATCAGCCCAGCCTGATCAGTGCCCATCAGCGCAGCCTCACCCATGCCCGTCAATGGGGGGGCAACAGGGGGGCCCTCAAATGTGTCATTCCAAATGCAACATTGCTAGTTGCCCCCCCCCCAGCTTCTTCTACCTGGGTCCTGGGTGCACTGCTTGTCTTGTCCTTCAGGTAGGTCCTGGTCCTTCTTCACCAGCTGGGAGCATGGGACTGCTGGTACATCCCTTCCTCCTGGGCACCTCAGCTGGGCAACTGGCCTGGGCTGGAGGAAACTGGGGGGGAGTGAAGTAGAGCGGGTGGGTGGGTGACTCCCAATTCATGTCCACAAATATAGCAATCTGCTGTTGTACAGTTGTATGAATGAACCTCTTCTCCAAGTCCCCTGTGTTTGGCGGGGACCAGGAGACAGGCAGCGGACTATTTCTTCATTACTTCTGTACAACAGGAGATTGCTATATTTGTGGACATTAATTGGGAGTCCCCACCCCCCTGCTGAGATCAAACCCAGCCCTGCTGGCACCCCCCCCAATGTGTGGCACCCGGGGTGGACCGCCCCCGTGTTAGTACGCCACTGCGGGTAGGTGAGATGCAGGGAAGCTTTTGGGATGTGTGTGGGGGGGGGGGGGTGAGGGCTGTGGAGGGAGTTGTGTGCAGAGGTTAGAGATGGGGACGAGTGCCACAGAGATCAGAGTCAAAGAGGAGGGGTGGAAGTGAGATGCAGCCTGTGAAAGAGATCTGAACCCTGCACACTATGCATAGCATACCCCTAAACCTTGCACTCAGTATGTAGCACACCTCTAAACCCTGCAGTCTGTATGTAGCACACCCTTAAATCCTGCACTCTGTATGTAGCACACTCCTCAACCCTGCACTCTATGCCACACACTGCTGAACTCTGCACTCTGTACATTATGCACTCCTGAGCTCTCCACATAGCGCATCCCTAAACTCAACACTGTGTACGTAGCGCACCCCTAAACCCTGCACGGCCCTCTGAGGGCAGCCATAATGCTGATGCGGCCCAAAATGAAATTGAGTTTGAGTTTTGAGAGCGCCTTATGACCTAGATTCAGACCCCTTTTTACATGTTTTGTTAAGCAGAGGGCGGTGCTCTTCAGAAAACCCTAGAAAAACCTGGCCTGCAGAGTTTATCTACCAAACAGCACCACCTCTGCTGGGCAACATCAACTAAGCTTTGCAACTTATACAGCAGAAAATACTTTTAACCCTGAAAGTACTGAATATAACCAGCACAGAAATACCTCACTTACCACCTGCTTACAAACAAAGTGGCAGAAAAAGGGTTATGGGTGTGAGTAATGTTCAAGGGGGCACTATTTTCAATATGATCAAGAACACAGGGATATGGCCTCCAGTTGACAGTGGGGAAGCTCACCACTAGCCTTAGAAAATCTTATTTTACCAATAAAAACTACTTTGCTATGTGCAGTGTAAAATAAACTATCAAAGAACACAGAAGGCTGCCTGTAACATTTTTATGTCTGGTTGAATTCTGTTCGCTTTTTGCTGTGTTGTTTTTGGCTCTATTAAGCTAAACGTTCTGCATACTGCAAACTTTGTCACTGAACAGTGAAATTTGCAGTCGTTGACTAATATGCGCTTCCTTGTTCCCACAGTGCTTAATCAGAAAAGATCTGGAAAATTATTGATACTGTAGTGTGCAAAAAGAAAACAAGGAAAGTAAAAAGATGTATAAACACATACCTCTGCATTTGTAAATGCGCAAAAAGCCAATGGGAGTGTAAATAAAAAAAAACCCTGGACAAAGGCTTACCTTCTATATTACAATATAAAGAACAATGATAATATGCAAAGTGCAGTTACAAAAAATATCCAATCAGATTTTGGGTACCTGAAGTGCGATACTGCATTTGTACACTGCTTTTTGCCTTATTATATGGGCTCACAAAGTAGCGATTCAAAGCAAATTGTGAACAATGATTTCTAAAGAAAACAAAACTTGGCGGTGTTTGAATTGATTCGCATATTTATACACCAAAGCAGAACTGTTGTGCATCATTACTAGTGTGTTTTTTTTGTTGTATCATTGTATATACTGTGTGTGAGTAAGGACTCGTTCACATGGGCAGCCAGGGGGCGGAAAAAACAGGAAGTTGAGCGGCAGGTTTACTGCCCCTTGGTCACCCACCAGAATCCTAACATTACAGCCTGACAGGGCTGTGCTTGTCCCACTGTCTTGCTTCATGGCTGCTGCATTTTTAGCTACAACTGCAGAGTTTGACAGGCGACTCCGCCTGTCAAACTTGCTCATTGAGATCGATGTAAAATTGGTATTCGGCAATTAGAAAAAAAAAAAGTAAAATAAAAGGTTGCAGAAGCACTTCCTGAGCACCTGGAAGATACTGCTATACCACACAATGAAAAGCCACCCGCTGTAAATTGCTTTTCAGAGGGCAGTAAGCTTCCTAATGGTTTAAAACGTCTTCATTGATATTTTTATACATTTCATGTTGCTGCTCCCTGCCCGCTTTCTGTCTCTAAAATGTCCTTTCTCTAGCTGATTGCTGTCTGCAAACATGCTCTTCAAAAGTTGATCCGAATGGTCTGTAAACCATATGACTTCACACTTCTGCTACTGCATTACCGCACAGCTTATTTCTAACTTGAGTATGCAAGACTTCATGTATTGTAGTATTCACAATCTTTGCCATGACACTCAGAATTGATCTCAGGTCAGTGGCGGCCTGTGCATTGTGAGTCCCTCCGACTTAGAAAAACATTCCTGCACCACTTTAGTGCGACTTCAACACAACTTGCATTGACTTCTGTTAAAGAAATCGTATGCAAGCCACAAAGAAGCCGCGCAGGAATTTCAGATTAAAAGACATGGCAGTGTGAGGCAGTGAAGGGCTCAGGGAGCAGCAATGAAGTGCACATACACCAGTATTTACATGATGGTGTCATCTTTAAGCTGGCATCCCAGCCCAGGAAGTAGATGCTGACTCTGGATAATGCCTGAAAAAAGATGGTGCCGTCCTTCAGGAGAAAAAAAAAGCAGATGAAGGCATTGGCAGGGGGAATACAGCAATTTCTGTAAGCTGTACATGTATTGGTCCCCATTCACACATGCAAATGAGACTGTTTCTGCTTAGATGAGGGAGACCCAGCCAGCAAGAGGCCCCATCTGTGAGCAAGAAGCCCCAGTGAAAACAATGGGAGGCAGACAGCTCCTGCAGCTATTCACAACTGCTTGCAAATAATTACTCATGGAGCAATTACCTGCCAATGATACCTCTGTACTAATACACATGAGAAAAGTCAATAAAATCACTAGAGATGGGGGTAGGATTAGGGAGATTAAGGGCCAAAATTCAGGTAGCAGTTCATTTTCAGGGTCAAGGTTATCTACCTCCGTTTATACCCCCTTGTCTTGACTTTCTTTTTCGAGGTCAGGGCTTTCTGCCCCCATTAGTACCTCCTTTCTTGCTTCTGGGACCTCTGGGTCAGGTCTCTTCTTTACCAATTTTACTCCGGTGGCATGAATCCAGGCAGGGTTGTGTTCTGTCAGAACTACAGTTCTGGCTATAGCTATCACTGTGGTCTTGGGGCTATAAATGAAGTCCGAAACACAGTACAACAGGTCTGCCTATGTGTAATCCTACTGAAAGTGAGGGCTTAAATTTTTATATTAATAAATATGCATAAAAAATAAATGTTCTGAGTTGTAAGCTAGGGATGATCATATAATCATCCTAATCAGTGTCTATATCTTCTATTAACAATCAAGCAGTTAAATGGGTGGTTTTCCCACGTGACCAATAGAAAGCAAAACAAAATTTAAGCAGTGCTGTAAGAAATCCATCTTGGAGCTGGGAAAAGAAATAATTCAGATCATCACATATTCAAGAGTTTTGTTTTCTCAAAAGCCGCGCCATCTCCTCCTGTCACTGGATGTTCTCTCATCTCAAATAAACACATTCATTAGTACATTATGAAGATACAATGTATATTGTGTGATTAGCTGACTTCAGCTTTTTTCATGAGAACCGAGCATAAGACATTCTCTCAAGATAAGGCCAGAAACAAGCCAGACTAACAGATATTTAAAGTGGAACCCTAACATACAAAATGGATACCGTCAAATCCTTTCAAAATCAACATTTAATAGGTTCACATAAAGCATTACTCTAGCTATATTTTAATAAAAGACTCCTGACTTAACCCATTCTTCCAACATTTCCCCCTCCTGTTGAACCTACAAAATGTAGATTCTTATTTAAGCTCCCACTCCAGGAGCCTGTCTCGGTGGGGATTTTCATAAAAACAGCATCACTTTCTCATACAAGCAGAGTGGCTAATCCTGGTTTGTCATATAAGTCATGGTCTTGTGTGGACAGCGCTGCATATATTACATCACCCGCAGCTTTATCTGCTACCCTTGAGATGAGTCCCTTCATGCATGGTACCAGACAGCAGCCTACGCATAATAATACTGACAGTACCACCGCAACCGCGGTGGCCAAGGTGGTCAAGAACTTTCCCCACTTGCCAAACCAACGTTCCATCCATTCCGGTGAAGGGGTCCTCAATCCCGCTATTTTCTGCCAGCTTCTGAGACAGCATCTCCAAGCCCTTCAATGCTCGGGAGACACTTCCATCTGGGGCAGTATTACTAGGAAGAAATGTGCAACACGTGGTGCCAAACATTATACAGACCCCTCCCCTCTTGGCCAGGAGCATGTCCAAGGAGATTCTGTTCTGCCAGGCTGTCAGTGAGGTGGCATCAAGCTGATCGGCAAGGCCCTTTACTGCATCTCGTGTGTAGCTAACAAAGCGCTGTTGATTGTAATATATAGTCTATCCAATCAGTATTTTTATTTACAGATATAAACAGAAAATTTGATTAAATGCTGTGCCTTGGTCTGAGCTAATTTGCAGGGGTATTCCCCACCTGGGAATGATCTCCCTGGTCAGGATTCCCACCACCGTTTTGGCGTCTTCCCTTTTGGTTGGAAACATTTTCGGCCATCGGGAGAACATGTCAACAATCACACATGCTGGTTGTTGTCCCCCTTTTGGTTGCGTGATGTGAGTGAAGTCAATTTGGAGGTGTGTGAACGGGTTGCGGGATGAGGTAGACGTTGATGTGTTACATGGTGTGGGTTATTAGGATTGTTGGTGCACTGCATCGTGGGATACTTGGCCTCCTGCCTCCCCTCTTTGCAGATCAATCCAAATTTTGGATTACTCTGCAAAACAGGGTAACACCAGTCTTCCAGCTCTGCTGGGGATGTGGATTGTTGGAGGTCTGCAATTAACTGTGCTTCTTCAGGAAGGATGGGAACAAGGCTGGGCATCTGAATTAGAGTTTCCCCTCTTTGGGATTGTGCAGCCTTTTTTTCTTCCTGATCAGCTAAAGCATTTCCTTTGCTAACATCATCTATACCATGGTTCTGTGCCTTACAGTGTCATCAATAAAATACATGTCATATTAAAAACTGGGGGGACTGGAACAGTCACTAGGGTTGGTCTTCCACTGGCACACACTACACAGTTAGAAGTATTCGTAGAATTGGCTGTAAACTTCTTCCATTCCAACCATTCATTCTTGTCAGAATAACCAGTCTCTATGCTCAGTCTATCTTCTGGCTGTATTACTACCCCAATTACCTTGTTATCCTGCCGCACGCCAACCTCAGGGGGTAAGTTGCCCATGGCACCGGCAGGGGCACTTTGGGGAGGGTTTACCTGAAGTTTGCCCAAGTATCCGTCCCTGACATAGTTATTCCTAGCCTGTATACTCCACTGTCTTTAACCTCTGGGTTCTGTACTGTGAGGATAATATTCCATTGGCTTCCCTTCGCTAAGGGGATCCTCTGATAGGTGCTCATGTCATCTGGGGGAATCCTAGCCGAACTAGTCTCCCACCTGTGGGGGTCTGTTGTCCACCATACATTCTCCCAATAACCATATGCCTTATTCTTCCCACACATATATATATTATATTATAGGCCTCAAGGTCATAAGTAACTTTTGTTGGGTCAAATACCTGGCTCTTTGTTAAGGTAAACAGTATTGTCTGGTTTGAAGTTTCCATATTCAACACTGGTGTTTTTAGTACACCCCACCCTTTAACCTCTCCTGTATTCAGTCTTCTCATCCTCCTCTTAGCGAGATCTGACATTTTCTTTCTTTCAACTTCAAAGTCTCCCAAAGCCAATAGGTGTCAAAACCCACGGCGAAAAAGGTACAAGCAATAATCAGAAACCTTCCTTGAGGGGTTGTGTGGTATCCCAGGGATAGCAGAAAAATCATGGTCACCTCCTATCTACCTATCCCTATGTGTTGAGTTCACAGTGTTACTTTCACCTCTTGTAGGAGGGAGGTGGTCTCTCCTTCCAGGATGTGAATCCCTTTATTTAAAAGAAAAGATGTTCCTCCATTCACAACACTCACTCACATAGATTTGTTTTCTAGTCTAATGATTTTTGGGGACACTCTGTTACCCTCTGGGATATTAGGGTCTGGATGTTTGCTTACTGACTTTAACAGCGGTAGGTGCAGTTAAGAGTGCCTGGTAGGGTCCTTCAGTTTTTCCTTTTTGTGCACCTTTATCCAGATCCAATCTCCTGATTCCACAAGATTGGGTCTTTCACCTTCTGATGCGATACCTGGGGATGAACAAAACTGCTAGACAGAAGTGGATTAGAATCTGAGCCTAACCACAGGGCACCTTCCCTTGTACCAGCTTGTGTTTCCACTTTTGTTCCCTTTGTTTCAGGGGATATTGCCTTTTGTGTGGACGGAAAGAACCTTTGGAGTTATGATTACTGCATCTGCAGTTTTCATCAACCCAATATCACTTTTGCTGGCTAATCAGAGCGTCAGGGGCAGAGTGGCCAGTTCTCCCCCTTCTACCTCTGTCAGCAATATATCCAATCATTTATCCTCCTTCCACACAAAACGTTCAGATATGTCCAACACCTCTTATTATACATCTATAACCTGTATTCCCACCCTCTACAATCCTCCAGGCAACATTCCCATCACACCATGCCCAAGACTTCTCCGTGGGTCGCCTGAGTGAGATGTGGGGACAACAAAACTTGCTGCCTGTAAAATTTCTTAAGGGTGGGACCACATATCACACTCATATTGATGTTACTATTTCAATGACTGGTTAAATTCTATACAGATCTAGTTTCTTCTATATTAACAAACAACTCATAAAACAATAATTAATCCCGTATTTTATCTTTCAATCGTTTTTATTCAGGTTTTGAACACTTGGTAATAACAAATCAAGAATACATATCGTTAACGAGAATGTATAAACAGAAAGGTCTCAATACATCCATTACATTTCAATATTAGACCTATACATAGATTGTTGAACAGTCTTATTGAAGCTCAATATAGCTAAACATTCGCCTTGAGCTTAGCGTCTCTACGCAGCCAGACCCTCCCCGGTTTTCCGTGACCCGTTGTTTTCAGCTTAGTCTGGTGGATGATAGGCTGACCCCCCTCCACCGACACCCCTATGGGAGCATGCTGTGTCTTGGTGGAGTGGGCCGCCCACCCCCTGTGCTTGAGACTTCCCTGGGATCTCATCATAAAGTTGGTGTTGTTTAAGGAGGGTCTGCCTGCGCAGGACGCACTTCACATTTTTCATTTATCTTTAGTAACATAACATATTAATGCCTTTCTGAAACATATAACTAGGCTTTGCCTATTAACACTTGAGGTGCAAGTTTGAGAAGAGCAAGAGAGAAAGTAAAGAAAGAGCGGGATATATAGAGAGAGTGAGGGGAGGTACACGTCTCTGCATAGGTACAGTGATCATTATTGTTTTGTTTTATTATACCACTCTATCCATGGCGACCAGAGTTTATTCATTTTGTTGTAGGACTCTCGGTCAGGGGTCAAGGTCATTTCGTATATATGGTGTTCCTGAACTTGCTTTATTACCTGTATGATCTGGGGTTCCTCTTGGTCTTTCCAGTGTCTTGCGATGTTTTGTCTAGCTGCTAGGAGGATATGTGTGGTTACTTTATGTAAGTTAGCGGGAATTTTGTTGATCTCGAGGTTCAAGAGACCTAGATCCGGAGTGGGGTGCAGAGTGATGCCTGTGATCTTAGAAATTGTATTGAATATGTTGGACCAATAAACTGTTAATTTCGGGCAGTCCCATAGCATATGGAAGAGTGTGCCTATTGCTCCGCATTTTCTCCAGCAGCACGGGGTTTGTGTATGATCAAAGGTGGCTAATCTTTGGGGGGTGTGATATCTGCGTTGAATTAAGTTTTGTGTCAGTTCCCAGAGTGCAGAGCAAGTTGTTGCTTTGTAAGTAGAGCTAAGTGCGCTTTTCCATTGTGATTCTGTGACATTGTGTCCCAAGTCCCGTTCCCATTCGTGTAGTGTATTGTTGTGTTGGAAAACATTTTTCCCATGCAGTAGGTTATAGAATAGTGAGATACCTTTAGTCGGGCTTGTTACTAAGTTGTAGTATTTAATTGCTGCTTCCGGTATTTTATGAAGTAGGTGTGTGTTTTTGTTAATGCAATTTGCTATTTGGAGATATTGGAAATGGGTTATCTCTGGAAGCTGGTTTTCTATTTGGAGTTGTGAGATTGTTTTAAGTTTATTCTGGATAAGGACTTCGTTAAGTGTGCTATCAGGGTGTTTCGCCCATCTATTCGAGGGGAAGTCTGGGATGAGAGTATGTATTATACTGGCCGGTATTTTGGGCAAGGAAACTGGGGTATTTGGCCATGTCATTTTAGTGAATTGTCTCCATGCTTTAATTGAGGCTAAGATAGGTGGGGACAGTCGTTTAGAAAGAGAGCTTTTAGGGTGGAGGCTATATAACCAAGCCTGTAGGTTATGGGTTAGTATAATCTGTTTTTCTATCTGACTCCACAGTGGTGGGTCTACTTGTTGATGCCATGCTTTGAGTTGTGCTAAGATTGTCGCCGTGTAGTAATCCGAGATGTTAGTCAGTCCCGATCCCCCCACTGCCTTGTGTTTATATAGCCAAGTTCTATTCACCCTAGGTTTTTTGTTTCGCCATATGTATTTGCCCAATAGGGTTTGAAGAGAGTTTAGATAATTCTGGGGTATAGGGATGGGGATGGAGCGAAGTTTGTATAGTAGCTGTGGAAGGAGATTCATTTTATATGCGGCTAATCTTCCAACCCATGAGAATTCATGTTTAGTTAGGTTGGCTAGTGACTCCGTGTATTTTAGTCTAAAAGGGAGGAAGTTGGCTCTAAATAGGTGTTCTGGGTTGCTTGTTAGTGCGATTCCTAGGTATGTGATCCGAGATCCTGACCATTGATATGGGTATTTTTGGGCTAGGAGGTTTTGAGACACACTATCTATGCCTAGGTTTAGAATTTGGGATTTAGCGGGGTTCGCTTTGTAGAATGATATGGAGCTGAACTTATCAAGAAGGTCCTGGGCTGCTTTTAGGGAAGAGTGCGGGTTTGTTATCATGAGAATGATGTCGTCCGCAAATAGACTTATTTTATGTTCCCTGTCGCCAATCCTAAAACCGGTTAGATTCGATGTTGACCGTACTTGTCCGCCAAGGGTTCAATTGCGAGATTAAAGATAATTGGCAACAGGGGACAACCTTGGCGTGTTCCGTTAGTGATCATAAATGTTTTAGATATCATGCCTGCCCCTAGGACGTTAGCTGAGGGATTTGAGTATAAAGCCATTATGGCTGATAATATTTGGTTGTTTAGGCCAAACTTGCGGAGCACTTCCCTTAGATAGCCCCAGTGGACCCTATCGAACGCCTTCTCTGCGTCCAAAGAGCGGAGCAGAGAAGGCGTTGCTGTGGATTTAGCCCAGTGTGTGATGTCTATCAGTCTTCTTGTAGCGTCTGAGGACTGGCGGCCCTTGACGAATCCTGATTGATCCTGGTGGATCAGCTGGGGGATGTATTCCATTAGCCTTGTCGCTAATATTTTTGCATATATTTTGATATCTGCGTTTAGCAGAGAAATGGGCCTGAAGTTTTGAGGTGCGTTTGGTGGTTTGCCTGGTTTAGGCAAGGTTATTATCAAGGCTTTTAACATTTCTTGCGGGAATGTAGAGGAGGAGGCGGCTTCTAGGAAGAGGTCTTTTAGGTGGGGAGTGAGAGAATTTTTGAATTGTTTGTAATATTCCCCTGGGAGACCATCTGGCCCCGGGGATTTCCCATTTGGAATGGTGTTGATGGCCGAATAGATTTCAAGTTCTGTAAAGGGTGAGTTCAAGGAGTCTAGTTGTTCAGGGGTTAATTTCGGTAGTCTGATTTGGTCTAGGAACTCTCTAATTTTTTCCGGGGATGGTTGTGGGGTATTTGCATCTGTTTGAAGATTGTATAATGCTTCATAGTATTGACTAAAGGCGTCGGCTATTTTTTGAGGATTAAGAATTTTGTTTGAAGGGGTGGGGTAGTATAAGTAAGGGATCTTGGCTTTGGTGCGGATACCCTGTAGACGCATTGCCATGCGCTTACCCGCTTTGTTACTAGTGGAGTAGTGTATAGCTTTGAGCTTTCTATGAGTCTTTTCATATTGATCCAAGAGCAGTGCCCTCAGTTCCTGTCTCAGCTCTGCTAGTTTTAGGTTTATCTGTTGGGAGGGGGAGAATTTGTTGGCTGAGTCCAGAGATTTGATCTGGGTTAAGACCTCCTCTATCCGCCGCGTCCTCCTCTTTTTTGCAGTTGCACAAATTTTGATCAGTACACCTCTCATGTAGGCCTTGTGCGCCATCCACAGTGTTGCGGATTTTTCCACAGTGCCTACATTGTGTTTAAAGTATTCATCCAGTTCAGTTTGAATTTCATTTGCATATGGGGATGTTTTCATGGCATATGTATTTGCTCTCCAAATGCCAGGTGTGTTGGGCATGCCAGTTGACTCTAGGGTGACATATATTGGCGCATGATCCGACCATGAGATCGAGTCTATATGAGAATTGGAAATTCCTTGAAGTGTCAATTTGTCCGTCAGGAAATGGTCAATTCTCGAATATGTGTTGTGCGCCACCGAGTGATAAGTATAGTCTCTTTCCGACGGGTGGTGGCACCTCCAAATATCATATAGATTGTTTATAAGCAAAAAATGTGAGAGAGATGTGGTCCTTCTTGGGCTAGGGTTAGTTGTGTCCATATGTGTGTCTGGTACCAAGTTGAAGTCTCCTCCAATTAATAGTGCTCCTTGTCGGATTTTATTTATGTTCTTAAGGACTTTGTTTAGGAAGGATATTTGCCTCATATTTGGGGCATATACACAAGCCAAGGTCGTCAGAGTGGAGTTCAATTTGCATATCAGGATCAAGTATCTACCTTCCTGGTCTGCGACTTCCTGAATCAGCTGGAAGTTTATGTTGTCTTTTATAGCAATAGCCACTCCTCTTTTTTTTTTTCGGAGCTACTTGCCGTATAAATGTGTGGAAATTGTTTGTGGGTGAGCCTTGGGTGCTCTGACTTCTTAAAATGAGTTTCCTGTATGTACAGGATGTCCCCTCCTAGGGTTGTGGCCGTGCGCCATAGGGATGCCCTTTTGGCCGCGTGATTGAGGCCCTTGGTGTTAATGGAGATGACTTTGATACTCATTGTGCAATATAATTGTGCGGTGCCGAAGTTTACTCACTGTTAGGTGGGCGATCACGTTTCTGTAGGTCTCTTGAGATGTCGTAGAGGATCATCTGCGTCTGCTGTCGGTTCCATTGGGTTTTCAGGAGTTTGGAGACGTGGACACAGGAAGGAAGGGAAAAGAAGTTAGTGATAAAGATATAGAACAAGTTAAGTAGACCGCAGCTGCCAGTGCTCGCACTGGGCTGTATAGTCAACATCCGGGGTAACCAGTCCATTATGATTCAGCGCCTTTGTGTGGAGCCTTTACTGGGGGGAGGACCCTTGTTGCTGAAAATAGGAGCTTGTGACCCTTTTAGAATTTCGGTCGGTATTGTTTATTTGCCTTGTGCCACAGGGGAGGGCTTGGGCCCTGCGCTTTCTTGGTCTGTGGTGTTGGATCCAGTACTGGGATTATGTCCCACTCTTTCAGTAGTGCTAGCCCTGTTTCTAGGGAGGATATTGTGTAAGATTTCCCATTCCTATCTATGGTTAGCTTTGTCGGGTGACCCCACTTGTATCTGATCTCATGATTGCGGAGGGCTTTAGTGATCGAGTTCAGTTGGCGCCTGAGGTCCATGGTGTATTTAGACAAATCCGCAAAGATTTGTATCCCTTCATATGGTGTTGGGAGTTTTCCCATGGTTCTGGACGTTTTCAGGATTTGTTCTTTGGTGGAATAAAAGTGCACCCTCAGTAGGACGTCTCTGGGGATTTTGTCAGGCAGAAAGGACCTTTTAGGCAGGCGATGGATACGGTCTATAGAGAGTTCTATGGGTTGTATATCCGGGATCAGAGCGTGAAACATGTCTTTTGTGTGTATTTCTGTAGGTCTTGGGGTGCCACTGTTTCGGGGACCCCCCTTAACTTCAAATTATTGCGTCTAGAGCGGTCTTCTAAATCCGCTAATTTGGCGCGGATCCAGTGTCTGTCTTCCATTGCATTTTCGTTAGCGTCAACTAGGTCGTTAACTGTGTAGGTTATGTCGCTCACTGCATTTTCTACAGCGTGTACTCTCTCACCTAATGATGTAAGCTCGGTAGTGATTTCCCTGGTTAAGAGGTTAAAATCAGCGTGTATTGAGTGCTGGAGAGAGACCAGCATCTCTTTAAGTAAAGTGTCCATTACAGGCTGGTTGCTTGTGGGGAATGAGGCTATTGATGCGCTTAGCGTGTCACTATGTGTGGAGGACTGATCCTCCTGACTCACCAGGCCGCAGGTTCGGTTCTCCAGGTGCATCCGCGCTTTGGCAGGGCTGGCACACGATGGGCTTGTTGGAGCAGAGTGTGTGAGGGGAGATGCTCTCCCTGAAGTCTCCGTCGTGTTCTCTTCCTCTGGGAGATCTGTATAATGCTCTCGTTGTTTCGCGCTGTCCGCGGAGCACGAGGGGCCGGCGCCATCTTGGCCGCTGCCTCGTGAGCTCATGGAGAAGAACTCCGTTAATTTTTGGGGTCTGCGTTCCTCCTTCCTCTTTCTGGATATCACCGCTCGGGAGGCTGTATCGTCGGCAGCTCAGTGCGGTGTTTCTCGGTTGCGAAATCGGGTCTTTGTCGCTCGTGTCCTCCTAATGGCTCCGGAGCTCTAAGAGCTTGCAGCCATCCGCGGCGCTCGCAAACCACGCCCCCCTAATCCTGTATTTTAAAATATCACACTTCATTACATTTATTACTTAAACCAATTTATAACATATATAGACATCTATCTCCTATGATCATTCAATATTGTCCCATCACATACTGTTAAGTAAAGGTGTTCTAGCCTGGTCAACTATCTTGTACAAAATGCCCTTCACCGAAAGGTGCAAATGGGTTTTGTTCAGTGGGTGGAGCTTTTTCCCTTTCCACACCCAATAGGCTGGACTGGAGAACTAAACATTTAAATAATTATAAAAAAAATCATGGCTACCGTTTAGGAATTTGGTAGTAATCGGCCATCTTTGCTTTGTTCCAAATAATGCTAGAATCACATAGCAAAACTGATTCTTTCAACTAAGATTTTACTTCTACACAAAAGTTAAAAATGTCCCTATGTTTTCACAGAAGCAAACATCGTGCAATTTTTATTATAGTTTATTTTCTATGAAATCAAGGAATGGGGGGTATTTTGAAAGCGAGCACATACTGTCATGCTCCAATGAACACATTCCTTAGGAGGGGGTCACAACCTCAAAGAGCACGCAGGATAGAGGGACTAGAGGGTCCAGCATGCCTCTCAATACTCAAATTACCTCTCTGAATCACTTACATTCCCCATCTGTATACGACACATACTATTACTTTCTTACAATTAAACTTTCCCAAAAAACTTTCTGACAAAGAGAAAAAAAAAACTTCTATTTTTCTCACATCAGCTTACTTACAATGTAACTTCAAAAAAACTTTATTTTCCAATGTTTAACTTACATAAACCTTCAAATATATAAACCAGTTACACTTATCATTACCCATTTATCATCTCACTTTCACTATAGAACGGAATGCATTTAACCTCCTTAATAGATAAAAACACAGAAAACACAGAATACTTCCAGATTGTCCACCCATGGGTTGACTAGACAGTAATTAATTTCACATACACAGACTAAGACATCTTGCATATCTCGCCTATTCCGGGAAAAACATTATAGAACAACTTTAGCTCATTCAATTTTCTTGGGGGTTTTCTCTAGTAGTTGACCAGACGTAACACTCTAATTATATGTGTCCTTCTATCGGGACCAATATGTTGAATCAGCAGCCCAGTAGTCTGGGTGATATTATTCATTCAACTTCTGGGGTTCCTAATGACCACCCCAGATTCCTAATCCTATGTTTCTCGGCTTCCTCAAGTCCCTCTGGCTGTATGGGTTGGAGCAGGCACCTTTATAGGTTGGTGTCCCTCCTTTCTTACTACCTCTTCAATTCCCGTTATACTACTACCTTGTTTGGCTGCTATGGGGTAGTGTATGTTCAGTCTAAATATTAAAATGTCAGGAATGTCCTTTGACAGTGGCTTGAGACCAAGGATCTCAGCTCTATAACCTCCTGGCACTGTTTTTACTAGTCCCCAACCGTTATCATTAATGCCTAACAAAATTCCAGTCTTACAGTCGGGACATGACATGTCAGTTGTAATGTAGACAGTTAACCCTATTGTTCTAGAGAACGCTCACAGTGCTCGACTGCCACTAAGTTGCCTTAGGGTGCGCCTTCCATAAACGTGAGCTGGTCACCGGGTACTTCAGTCAAACTGACAGTATGGAGCGAGTTCGAATGGCACGTGACCACTTGCCAGTCTCAACAAAGGATAGGACAGTCTACAGTATGTCACAGTTCAGTGTAGAGGTATATAATCCTTATTCACATTGAAATCAGTGGCATTTGTCCAGTCTTACCACCTGGACTTTATACCACACAAACAAATTATCTTATACTTCTACGTGACAGCAGAGAAAAGCAAAGTAGCAAGATTACCCAAGACAGACTGACAATTATCAAAGTACAATATGTCTAACACAATACTTTTCTGAGTCTCCCGGAGACTCTTTCCCATGAAATAGGCGACTTCCCGGAGTGCGCCGTAATTTCATATAATGGCGGCTCCTGGAGCACGCCGCAGTTCCACAAATTAAGTCTCCCGGAGACTTATTATGGCCACTTTCCGGAGTGCGCCATAGTTCAGAGATCGGAACCAAGTCAGAGCCCGAGAACACCGGGATAGATAAACAAAATTGTGTATACCTTACCCGGGGTCAAGAAGGGATGACTCTCCGATCTCGGTGGGACCTCCACTTGTTAGGAACTGCTATGATAACCCCCGGCTATCATTTCTCCGTCAGTCTGTCTTAAGCTCGGGCGCCCGGAGAGAAAGAATTTCACCAGAATAATAGATACACACACAGGTATGGTGAAATCAATCTCTGGTTTACTGGTATAAAAATGGGCGGTTTTATACATTTCATACAAAGGGGGGCGTACAATACATAACTATTAAAAAAAAGAAAAATTGCCTTGTTAGCAGTTATCTATACATTATGTTCTTTCTTCAAGGATAAGATAACAGTTAGAATGTGATCACTCAGAAGTGACATCTGCAAGGTTACAGACAACAGACAAAAGCCTTGTCAGCATAAACTATTAAAGCAACATTTTCACACAACAAAATGGAGTAACTAAGGATAATAGGTTCCCTACCCCTTACACCACTGATCCCATCCCCCCCACCACTACTGACACTTATCTCAGGGGCGTAATTACAGCCGCTAAACCCCAGTTTCTCCTCCTCTCCCTCCCATAGGCATTCAGTGGCTGCAGGAGGAAAATGGAGGGGGATTTGTTCCTCTAGATGCCGCCCCTCCTATCCAGGTCCTGCTCCCTTCAGATCAGTAGGAAGGGCCCTGGCCGGGGGTCAGGGGGCCCTTCATGGTTTCTTGCACCGGGACCCAGTATTGAAGTGGTTAAGGTCCATTCACACAGCCGTTAAAAAGCAGATACGTGTTCTGACCGCAACTGTATGCAACACCATACAAATTAATCTGACCATTCAGACCTGTGCATTTGTTGCCACTGCATTTGGATACAAAAAGAAAAGGGAGCTTGTGTCCGTGCCCATGAAAATCCTGCATTTTTAATGCACTTACGTGTGGAAATTAGTCCAAACTTGTCTGACAGCATGTAAAGTCCATCAGACGCAATATGAATGTAAACATGTTTGGACTTGTCTAAACCTGTCTACATACATCTATATGCATGTAAGAATGTCTAAACATGTCAAAATGCATTCGGATCCATCTTTGTCAGCAGGAACCTGCGTGCAGGTCTAATGCCATGTGAATGAAGCCATAGGGGGTATCTTCACAAAAATGAATTTTTTCTGCAGTTTATGCCTGTCACGCACCTGATGGAGGAGTCTGTCTTGTGCAGGAAGCAACCACTCTTACGACCCTGGTTCGGGAACCCCTGATAGAGCAGACAGAGGGTTCCAGAGCACAGAGGGGCACGAGGGCTGGACCGGAACACTGGTGGCAAGATAGGTCCGTCAGAGGCTCGTGCAGTTGTAGAGTAGTGAGGCAGGCTGAGGTCGGCAACTGGCTGGCAAGCGGTACAGAAGGATCAGGCAAAAGGGTCGTCAGGTGCAGGCAGGGTCGTTAACAAGCAGGCAGCGAAGTACAAGGGATCAGGCAGAAGAATGGTCGTGGGGCAAGCTGGGGGTCGGTGCAGGCGGAAGTCAATCAAAGGTCAAACAAGCCGGGTCTCAGGAACAGATCAGGATACAGATTCAAAGGATAGGTAGCTCTCCAGATACACTCCAACGCTGTAGAACGGACAGCACTTGCTGACAGGAAAAGGAAGTTTAAATAGAGCTGCTCATCCAGGACTTAGAGGAAGACACACCCACATGCAATTAACCCTTGCACAGTCTTTTTCTAACATTGCCTAAAACCTGACTTGTATCTTAGTGCATAGTACTTCACACAAGCAGGAAATTACATTTCTAGAGGCATTTTGTACACCAACTGTACAGAACGCCTCCAGGCTGCCATATTTCTTTGAATTTTACAGAAAATTACAGCAGCTGTTGAAAAGGAAAGGACATTTTTAATAACATTAAATTATAATAATTGTATATGCTATGCATTTTTTTTTTTTGCTATATTTTTTCCATGAAAATGAAATTACGATTTAAGATTCTATCTATAGCTGAAATATCAATTTTGCATATCCAGACACTCTAACTAAGCATGGAATGTGTAACCAAGTAGAATAAGAATATATAACCAAGTCTCTTAAAGTGATACTAAAGCCTATTTTTTTTAACAATTTAATTTAATGAAGTCCAAATGTACACTTTGTATATAGTCTGCTGCTACAATTCCTGACCAGAACTGTGCGTGTTCATTGACACACACAGCACCCAGCAAGCCACACCCCTCCTGACAGACAGCTGCAGGAGCCAATTGCTTGCCTGCCCTCACCTTTACCTTCTGCTACCAAGACTGTGAGATACCAAGTAAGTCAAGGGAGAAAATGGCTAGCCCCTGGAAGTCACACATCTATAGTATCCTAGACAGGTGAATGAAGTGGCAACCTCAGCCTGTACCCCGACCAGGTCACGCCCCAATGCGTTGGGACCATGGCCTGGTTGGGGTCCAGGCTGTGGTTGCCACTTCATTCACCTCTCTAGGATACTATAGATGTGCGACTTCCAGGGGCTAGTCCCTTTCTCCCTTGAATTTCGCATGAGCCAGGATGGGCTCCAACCGCTGTCAGCACTCTAGCAGCAGCTGTGGATGCACCGTCTACATAACCCCTCTCTACCAAGCCTGAGTGGCACACATACATTTCCCAGACACCAGGTAAGTGTTTGGGGACATGGGGTGTGTAGCACTAGTACTGGGGCATGTTTTACCTTTACCTGTGAATGAAATAAAGTGACACTAATCTCTCATTTAAAAAGTAGAAAATTATTTTCATGTATGTATTCTTAACTAAGAAAGTACCTTCTAATGCTCTCCGCCTCCTCCAAATCTCCAAATTCCTTTTTTTTGTTGTTGCTGTGATCCAACTTCATGCAGGAGTGTGGCTATGTTCAGTCTCGTAGGGACTTAGCCACCTTCTCCTCCTTGTTCCTGAGATGGACTATGTACTATGTGATTTCTGGTGTGCAGAGTGTATAGAGCTGTGCACATGACCACAACTGTTTGTTCCAAACAAACAGATATGAGGGTTGTAAAGAGAGGTTGAGGAGCTCATGGAGGACATTACAGGGGGGTAGAAAAACACAGCAAGGAAAGATTTAATGAAAAATAGATTACAGGACCATTAAGTAGTGGACATGTATGGATTATTAGTAAATAACGATTTTATTTACTGTCACTTTGAAAAGGAACTTTACCCATAACAACTTGATAAAAAATTATGTTCTTTAGCAAGAAACATACATTCTACAATAATCATTATTCTACAGAAATGTGTGTGTTGTAAATTGCCTCCAGGATTGCTCCTGTTTCTTCTTGCTGGAGACCACCATTTTGAAGCCCAGAGCAGTCGCTTCCTCATTGAGTACTCTACCACTCTCCTAAGTCTCAAAAACTATATGTCACTTTCTCTAATTGAAATGTATACAATTCCAGCCTTGATTGAATATCTTGGCTCAGCTAAAGGGAAGGCTACAGAAGCTTTACAGTGCTCAGTCTCATAGTGCTGTTGAGGGAGAAAGGAGAGACTATCCAGGAGATGAGAGAAGACATTATCCTTGTATGTTTATGTCTTTTGTGTCTCCCTGTCACCTTGTCCTGTCACCTGTCCTGTTTTTCTTTTTTCTCTGCCTAATGTGTTCCCCTGA
>BLSH010037186.1:926755-955850 GCA_018402905.1 Glandirana rugosa
CCCCCCCCCCCCCCCCCCCCCCGCACAGTATGTGTCATTCCTGCTGCTTCCTCCCTCCTTAACAGCAGTAAATCTTTACCCTGTCAGCAGATCGGCTTATAGTGACTCTCTGATTATCTGAGAATAAGAGCAACTGAGGCTGTGCAGAGCCGGGTGAGACAGTATAGCTATACCTGAAAAAAGGGCCAGTATGAAGTCATCTACCACTTTAAGGTAAAAAACGTTTAGCCTTCAGTACTGCTTTACAACATATTCTACTGCTATTTTGAATGCAAAGTGTTAGAGAGGAAGCACATAGAAAAACAGGTAATTTCACAGTTTTGTTGTGGCTGTGACCTACCTCCGGTTACACTGCAAAGAGATATTAATAACTACTAGACAAGCACTTTCTCCTTAATAATAATATGTTGAGAAACAGCAAACACTGTGCAGCAACAGTATGAGGCTGAGCATTGGTCCATGTTGCTCAGTTTCCTTGACAACAAAGTTCAGGGTTATGATTACTGGTCTTCAGCATCATTGTTGTGTTTCCATGGTAACACATTTTAGCAATATTAAAGGAACATTACACGCTTGATGTGAAACTGGAAAAGTATGTGTCACTTAAGCATACTTAAAAACAATTAAAATACACACTAGCAATCTTTCTAGATATTGAAAAAAAACCTTTACCTTCAAAGTTGGTAATAATCACAAAGAAATGTATGTTATAACTTTTTAATAATAAAGCCTTGGTGTAGCACATGTAGCCAGGAGCTGGGTATACACCTTCCCGGCAACAGAAAGATGTTTCTGCCATTGAGTTTAACGCAGTTGTTTCCCCCTAGTGCCAGTTTATTGATTTGTGACTCTAGCAATGACAAGAGAGAGATGCACGCTGGGGGTTGTGGTTTGCTTTTGAGGATTTGTCCCCTGGCTGTACTGGGAGAGAACTACATTTACCAACAGCCTGTGGAGCAAAGAGTGGAGCAAAGGAGGTTTTCTGGGAGAAGAAGCGCCTCGTAGGAGAGACTATTTAAGCAGAGGCTTGAGGCCTAACACGCTCTCTCTCTGAACGGCACGGATCAGTGGGCAGGGAATCTGTTGCTGAAAGCGGCAGAGTTGCAGCCTACTTTTCACAAACTGATCAACTCAGATACCCTGCAGGATTTCAGCGAGCAGCCTGAGTGACCTGCCCTGCAGCAAGTGGGGCCTGTCCCTGATACCTACATTCTGCATGAGTGATCGTTCCGGGAGAACCACGGTGAGAGACAGTGGAGGCCGATCCTATAAGCTAGAGACCAGAGTGATCAACATCGTCATCATCTCCATCCTTATCATCATCATCATCATCCTCAGTGGTGGACACAGCATCTGCATCCTCTGTTCCTGTGTGGTGAGCGAATGAAAGCCCATCCTAACAGACACTGTGCACAGATGATCTGATTCTTTATATCTGTCAGCATATCTTCTAGTAGGAGAGGCCTAGTCATTAACTTTGGGAACAGAAGCGGAGTACAAGCATTCATACTTTATATTGGCTTGTTGTTACTTGTAGTTCCACAGCTTAAAGTCAGTGATCACTGTGAAGCTTTCATTGTTCTGCTGCAGAAAGAGTGCTTCATACAAGTATAGTACACTTCCTTGGAATTTACTTTGTTACATCAGCATTTGTTTGGTATATACCATTTAATCTACAAAAGCTAGCTGAAGATCAACTGAACTGTCAAGCAAGGAATATTGAACTAGAACTACTCTTCTTTCTTTTTCCCCACTTAGTGAGCCTATACCACTTTGCCAGAGTGTTATAAAGCTGCATTCACCAAAGAACTCTCTCCCTTAGAGCAGGTTGAATATTGCTACATTCATCATTCTGGTGATGTACTTGTTTATATACTATTTGCTGGTGTCATGTGAGTGAGCAGTAGAGAGTGGTCTGACACTCCAAGAGTCATTCCCCTGCTCTCCTGTTCTGCACTCTCATGCACAGTATATACATACTGGTTGAATCTACAGAGTTATAATTAATATACCATAACATGTATATGTGTGTAACATGTATCCAGTTATTAGAATTATTCTGCTGTGATTAACAGTACCCTGTTGGGTCAAAGTTCTTGCTAAAATATATTCTTTGAGTAAACACTTTGATTTATCTCAATCTTGTGTATTCCATTATTGTGTCTTTACTTAAAGGGGAACTAACACTATGAGTAAACACAGTGTGTCAGAGGTGGCAGAGGACTCACAGAGCTAGGGTAACCAGAGGGGGATTGATTTATTTTGCGACCCTCAAGAGGGCAGTGCTACACACATTTAAATGACAACATGTTATTGCAGTATATATGTATGTATATATAGAAATGGACATTCATGCTATGGTGCATACCTACTGTAAATAAGAAATTAAATTAATTTTACAACAGGTGCTTGACTAACCTAGTGTTTAAGGACACTGTAGCTCGATGACCAGCTGAAAAGGTTTGCCCCTAAATAGCGCAATGCCAGCTGCTATCTACCTCATCTAGTTGACCGGTAATATGCCTTATTACACACTACAAATGCAGATGCCTGCCCTGGTATGTGGGTATTAATCAAACGGAAGCAGACAGGCATATTCATGCAGGGTCATCAAGGTGGCAAGCTATCTGACCAGGACATCAAGTTGCAGGATTCATGACAATCAGCTTAACGTCTGCAAGCTCCTTGAGATCAAAGGGCTGCTGAACTGCTTTGATAATCGTTTGGTGGCTGTTAAAATTGCATTAAGATTGAGACTTTCCAATTTCATTAGAATACATAAAAAAATCACAAGTGGAGAACCTCTTTTAAAAAGTAAACCTAAGCTATAAACAATTAGGTAAACATTTTATCAGTACCATATGTGTAAAGTTTAAACATCTCAAACTTGATACTCCACACTTATTTTCTATACAGCTAAGTGCAACGTAGGCTAGCTTGTAGCATAAACTAACTTCCTAGTTAGTTATTTCTGCCTTAGAACCTATTACAAACATATCTCTTCACACACTCTGCACAACGATGGGTTCTCTAGCCCCAAAGATTCCCATTCTCCAGATAGGTAGACCTTGAATGAGGGAAGGATTGAAGATCATTTCCACCTGTGCAACCATACTACAGACAACAGCAAAAAAAATAGTTTAACAAAAGTTATAATCGAGAATGCGCATACTCCGAAACAAAAAAATACTTTTGGGTGCTATCTGTTGCCTGGGCACTATAGTGAATACCGTTTTGGCGCTATTTAGTGCCATTCGCCATTTTTGGTGCTAAAAAGCGCTCAGTACCGCAAATGTGCGCCTGAGCACTATAGTAAATAAACCCCACAGAGTAATTGCTTTCTCTCTGTACTTATGGTGAGTCTGCATCCTTCTTCCTAAATAATAATAATAATATATATAATATAATAATAATAATAATATATATATATATATATATATATATATATATATATGTACAAAGCTTGCATAAAGATATAAGAAAAAAAAAATCATGACATCTGAACATCTTTCAGCAAATTTTAAGTGCATCCCTCCCTTACTATATACGCAAGCTTTGTACATGGCTCACCATCATGTACTGAAGAATGCTCCTGCTCATAGAACAGATAGATCTGTTGATTGCTTGAGAAGTAGATGGGCGCCACTTTGCTTGTGCTTTGAGTGTGTGGATCCTTCCTCATCTCCCTCCACCAGCAAAAGGCTAGCATGAGTGCCCATCAAGTGAGACTGTCACTGTAGGGCGGGCGTTAGGAGGAAATGGGTATTTTGTGAAAGCTGTGGGGAAGGAACAAGAGTTAGCCTGTATGTTGTACTACAATACACTGTGTGGAACTCAACTGCCACCTGTGATTTAAATAACTATAGCGCCTGCCGGCCGCCCGCAGTTTCCATAACAATAGCGCCTGCAGGTCGCCCTTAATTTACATAACAATCGCGCCTGCTGCCCGCTATTTACATAACAATGGTGTACACACACAGAGCTGAACAGAATTAAGGACTCACTGGCATGGGCCTATCTTGAGGTAGGGGCCTGGAGCTGCAGCTAAAATAGCCCCTATGTTAATCCTGCCCTGTCAGACTGTTTACCACACCATTGGGCTTCTGTGTGATGTAATGGACTGAGCTCATCCCTCCTAAAAGTGTATGACCATATGATTGGCTTCTTCAGTAGGAACCTATAAAATGTATATATTGCTATTTATCAGTTTGTGATTTACAAATATGTTATCGTGAATGAATATGTTATCAACTATTGCACATAGTGATTTTTAGTATAGCGCAACACACTTTATATTATTTGGATGAACTTGATTCATTGTGTCGCCAGCAGCTCTTCATTGGGTCATTGGGCTATGTTTTGATTAGAAATGTGCGCTTGAGTGCGCAATACTTGTTATATAGACTCATTGCAACATGGTTTGTGCGGTAATATACCACACAATGCATAAGGGCTCATTCACATGTGCAGTGCCCTCTGAAAAGGGCATTTGACTGGCAGTGAGGAGGTGTTATATTGCCTTCTCGCTACGTGATTTAACCTTGTAAATTCCGCACTATTGCACCAAAATCGCATGCATTGCATACGGTTGCAAGGTGGCCCCACAGACTTGCCGGGGTTGCATTTAGGGTTGCCACCTTTTCTTCAAGCCAAACCCAAACACATTAGAGGCGCACAGCATTTTTTTTTAAGGGGGAACGCTGTGGACCTCCCAGAAATCCCCCTTTACTTCAGAGTCCACAGAGCATTCCTTACATCTGACTCCCCCTTTCCTTAGTGTACTCCCTCGGAGGTGGGAGGGAGAAGGGCGAGACTTCATGAGACTGGATGGTGAGCTCACTCACCCATAAATGGAGGCTCAGGCATTGGCACTTTTGATCCACAATGTATCTGCCAGCTGCTAGGCTTCAAATCTCCCACCCACACATTCCTTTTTTGAGGCACATCATACAGGGGATTGGTGTGTGGACGGGCAGACAGAGGGGTAGGGGAAGGAGGGGGGAACTGTGCTGGCTCTGGGCAATGGGATTAAGAGTATCAGACTCTTGGCTTAGACGACTGCAGGCAGCCTACTAACGGTTGGCAACCCTGGTGATTAGGTTGCATGGCCAGACACAACCAGCCTGTGCATATGCCTATGCACTCAGCGGTTGTGGTACTCGATTACTTGGGGAACATAGGTTTGCGCAGCCTATTGCATTAGGGTGTATATATCTATATCCACTCACTGGCCACTTTATTAGGTACACCTTGCTAGTTCCAGGTTGGGCCCCCTTTTGCCTTCAGAACCACCTTAATTGTTCATGGCATAGATTTAACAAGGTGTTGACAACATTCTGCAGAGATTTTGGTCCATATTGACATGATAGCATCACACAGTTGTTGCAGATTTGTCGGCTTCATCCATGATGCAAATCAATTGCTTGGTAACACAAATTGCTACATTATCTCACAAAAGTGAGTACGCCCCTCACATTTTTGTAAATATTTTATTATATCTTTTCATGTGACAACACTGAAGAAATGGCACTTTGCTACAATGTAAAGTAATGAGTGTATAGTTTGTATAGCAGTGTAAATTTGTGGCCCCCTCAAAATAACTCAACACACAGCCATTGACCACTTTAAGACCAAGCCTCTTTTTTGGGTTCAGTGTATACAAGTTAAAACCAGTTTTTTTTTTGCTATAAAACTACTTAGAACCCCCAAACATTATATATTTTTTTTTTTTCTAACACCCTAGAGAATAATAAATGGCGGTACAACAGTAAAGTTAGCCCAATTTTTTCCATATTATGAAAGATAATGTTACGCAGAGTAAATTGATACCTAACATGTCATGCTTCAAATTTGCGCTCGCTCGCGGGATGGTGACAAGCTTTGCAACTTAAAAATCTCCATTGGCGACATTTAAAAATTTCTACAGGTTACCAGTTTTGAGTTACAGAGGAGATCTAGTGCTAGAATTATTTTTCTTGCTCTAATGATCGTGGCGATACCTCACATGTGTGGTTTGAACACCGTTTTCATATGCAGGTGGGACTTATGTATGCGTTCGCTTCTGCACGCGAGCTCACAAGAACGGGGCGCTTTAATTTTTTTTTTTTAATGATTTATTTTACTTTTTATTTTTACACTGTCCTTTTTAAGAAAAAAAATGTGATCACTTTTATTCCTATTACAAGAAATGTAAACATTCCTTGTAATAGAAAAAAGCATACCAGGACCTCTTAAATATGAGATCTGGGGTCAAAAAGACCTCAAATCTCATATTTACATTTAAATGCAATAAAAAAAAATGGCAGTGAAAAAAAAATGTCCCCTTTTTAAGAGCTATGGGTGGAAGTGACTTGTAACGTTGCTTCCCCTTGCAATGCTAACGCTCACTCTGCAGAGGGGGAACAGACCCAATCGTCGCCGCTGCTGCCGACGGGACCGGTAAGCAGCGGAAATGACGAGAAAACGGCGGGGGGCACCTCTCCCACTGCTGATAAAAATGATCTCGCCGCAAATTCACCGCTGAGACCACTTTTATCTTGCGCAGAATTGCCGGCTGAAAAATTAAAAAAGGGGTTATGGTAGCTATCTGCTACCATAACAACAGTATTGCACTGCAAAGAGGCTGCCGTTACATGATGGCGCTGGTCCGGAAGTCGTTCAACATTGCACCTCATGGCAAAGAACTCTCTCAGGATCTGAAAAAAAGAATTGTTGCTCTACATAAAGATGGCCTAGGCCCAAGACCCTGAAACTGAGCTGACCATACAGCGGTTTAACAGGACAGGTTCCACTCAGAACAGGCCTCGCCATGGTCGCCAGTATCTCACTTTTGGGAGATACTGTGTGTATGTGTGTGTATATTTAGTACCTCACAAAAGTGAGAACACCCCTCACATTTTTGTAAATATTATTTTCTATCTTTTCATGTGACAACACTGAAGAAATGACACTTTGCTGCAATGTAAAGTAGTGAGTGTACAGCTTGTATAACAGTGTAAATTTGCTGTCCCTCAACACACAGGCATTAATGTCTAAACCGCTGGCAACAAAAGTGAGTACACCCCTAAATTAAAATGTCCAAATTGGGCCCAATTACCAATTTTCCCTCCCCGGTGTCATGTGACTTGTTAGTGTTACAAGGTCTCAGGTGTGAATGAGGAGCAGGTGTGTTAAATTTGGTGCTATCGCTCTCACTCTCTCATACTGGTCACTGGAAGTTCAACATGGGACCTCATGGCAAAGAACTCTCTGAGGATCTGAAAAAAAGAATTGTTGCTCCACATAAAGGTGGCCTAGGCTATAAAAAGATTACCAAGACCCTGAAAGTGAGCTACAGCACGGTGGCCAAGACCATACAGCAGTTTAACAAAACAGGTTCCACTCAGAAGAGGCCTCCCATGGTCGACCAAAGAAGTTGAGTGCACATGCTCAGCGCCATATCCAGAGCTTGTCTTTGGGAAATAGAAATATGAGTGCTGCCAGCATTGCTGCAGAAGTTGAAGGGGTGGGGGGTCAGCCTGTCAGTGTTCAGACCATACGCTGCACACTGCATCAAATTGGTCTGCATGGCTGTCGTACCGGAAGGAAGCCTCTTCTAAAGATGATGCACAAGAAAGCCTGCAGTTTTCTGAAGACAAGCAGACTAAGGACCTGGATTACTGGAACCATGTCCTGTGGTCTGATGAGACCAAGATACACTTATTTGGTTCAGATGGTGTCAAGCGTATGTGGTGGCAACCAGGTGAGGAGTACAAAGACAAGTGTGTCTTGCCTGCAGTCAAGCATGGTGGTGGGAGTGTCATGGTCTGGGGCTGCATGAGTGCTGCCGGCACTGGGAAGCTACAGTTCACTGAGTGAACCATGAATGCCAACATGTACTGTGACATACTGAAGCAGAGCATGATCCCCTTCCTTGGAAGACTGGGCCGCAGGGCAGTATTCCAACATGATAATGACCCCAAACACACCTCCAAGACGACCACTGCCTTGCTAAAGAAGCTGAAGGTAAAGGTGATAGATTGGCCAAGCATGTCTCCAGACCTAAACCCTATTGAGCATCTGTGGGGCATCCTCAGATGGAAGGTGGAGGAGCGCAAGGTCTCTAACATCCACCAGCCCAGTGATGTCGTCATGGAGGAATGGAAGAGGACTCTTCAGTGCTGGAAAATAATGGTGGCCACACAAAATATTGACACTTTGGGCCCAATTTGAACATTTTCACTTAGGGATATACTCACTTTTGTTGCCAGCGGCAACCTGTGAAGCTCTGGTGAACTCCATGCCCAAGAGGGTTAAGGCAGTGCTGGAAAATAATGGTGGCCACACAAAATATTCACACTTTGGGCCCAATTTGGACATTTTCACTTAGGGGTGTACTCACGTTTGTTGCCAGCGGTTTAGACATTAATGGCTGTGTGTTGAGTTATTTTGAGGGGACAGAAAATTTACACCGTTATACAAGCTGTACACATATACACAGTGTCAGTATGGTAGACGTTGGTGTCAGTCAGCAGGGCAGTGTACGGGGTCATTAGGGTTTTTTTCACTATTTTTTTAAAATAATTTCTTTTACAATATTATTTTTTATTTTTTTACAAGGCAGAGGATGGTGTCAGTAGAGCAGTGGAACATGTCAGTAGGACAGAGATTGGTGTCAGCAGTTTTTCATTATTATTATTATTATTTTACATTTTTTTTAAGATCCCTGTTGAGGAGCTTTGGTAAAATATAAAGGGTCTCACTTTTGAGACAGAATAAGGAACTGAGGACAGAGGTTCCCCAGTCTCTTTCTCTGCAGCCTCAGCTTTACTGGACAGTGAATGAATGGGAAGTGCTCTGAACTGAGTGTCTTCCTGTTCATTCACAAACTGAAGCATAGTAAACACACTGTACTATGCTTCAGTTATAGTTAACATAGTGAGCGCTGCAGGGGGGGGGGGGGCTAGGTAGCATGGGGAATCTGAGCCACACGGGGTGAATAGGGTGTGCACTCTGTGTCAACGCCTATGTTGGGGAGCTACAGTCCAGTCTGAACAATATGTCAGGTTTCAGGTGGTCAGAAACCCGAGCACATGTGGCCGCTTTAGCTTATACATATATTTGCATATATTGTTTTTAACGTTAACTGTTAGGGTCAATTTGGTTTGTTGCAGGCTGGCTGGTAAGTGAGCTGGGAACTTTTGTTTTTTTTTTTGACATGCCTCACCCTTCCATGTGCTCCTTGCTACAAAGGCTATAGGTTGGGGTAATTGGCATTTGTTTGTACTGCGACAGCAATGTCTGCTAAATGTGACATGCTGTATAATTGTCTGTCATGAAGCACAGCATCACAGCTGCATGTCAGTGTTCAAGTGATGGTCAAACTGTGGCTGAACCTCCTGTGATCACCCATGTGATTCAATTCTGGTGCGGACCAAAAAAAGGGTCAAGCACGTCTTTGGTTCGAATGCGATGCAAATTCAACCATACAATCTGTATGGCTGAATTTGCATCACACAGAGATTGTATGTGATTTGCACAACAGTGCTGTGCAAAATCTCTATCAGGACAGGAATCGGATCACATGGGTGTGATTTGGACAGCAGTTCTGTGCGAATCACATGCAATGTCGGACAGCGCACATATGTGAACTGAACCTTAAGATATGATATCTGACTAGTTGCTATAGATTATTACACTTGACACAGAGTTGCAAAATTTCTTGTTATAGAGAAAGTATTGTGCATTTTCAGTTATTGCAGGTTTTCATATGAATTTTACATTTAGGTTGCAAATCACTGTGTAGCATAAACAACTGTCATGCTTTTTGTTAATAAGACACAGTTTTTCCCTTGTTCACCATTTATTTCATCCCAGATCTACTGCAGTGTGACAGGGTGACAATGTAATAACACAGTTAGGAGTCTGGGACAGTAAGTGAGCAAGGACCTACATGTCAAGGTGTAGTGTGGGTTTTTATTAACCACTTCAGCCCCGGAAAGGATTTCCCATGTTAGGACCAGAGCACTTTATGTGATTCGCCACTGCGTTGCTTAAACTGACAATTGCGTGGTTTTGCCAAACAAAATTTGTGTCCTTTTTTCCCACAAATCAAGCTTTCTTTTGGTGGTATTTGATCCCCTCTGCATCATTTCTGATCGCTGCTATAAACAAAAAAAGAGCAACAATTTTGCAAAAAAAAAAACAATATTTCTTCCCTTTTTCTTAAATACATATCCAAAAAAAAATTATAAAAAAACAAATTTATTCATCGGTTTTGGCAATTTATATTCTTCCTCATATTTTTGGTTAAAAAAAAATTGCAATCTGCGTTTATTGACTGGTTTGCGCAAAAGTTGCAGTGTTTACAAACCATGAGAACTCATTACTGGCGTTTTTACAATTTTTTATGTATTTTTTACTAGTAATGGCAGCGATCTGCGGTTTTTATTGGGACTTTGATATTGGGGCGGACATGTCAGACATTTTTGACACTTTTTTGGGACCAATGATATTGATACAGCGATCAGAAATTTAAATATCCACTGATTACTGTATAAGTGTCATTGGCAGTGAAGGGGTTAACCTGGGGGGCAATCTAGGGGTTAACTGTGTTCCCTGGGTGTGTTCTAACTGTGAGAGTGCTGGGCTGTCAGGGGCACCAGAGATCTAACTGATCCCAAGTACAGGGATCAGTAGATCTCTGACATACTGCCTGACAGAGCGATGACCTGCCGTGTTTACATCGGCGGTTCCGTTTTTCTTCTCTGTCAAGCAATCGCGGCTCTACGGTGGAGATTGAGTCTGCCCGAGCCACGGCCACAACTCTGCAGAGTGCGGCAGGCACGTGCGAACTGCCGTTTATAGACAGCGATTCGTGCTACAGAGCCACACTGCAGCAGTAAATGTGCGCAAGCCGGTCAGGAACCGATGAATGTAACACAGGGTTAAATTCCATGTTACATTTATTCATTTATTGACAGGTTCATATATTTACCCTTTGAAATTTGTGGATGAAGTACAATGGTTAAAACAACACGCAAATAGTATAGTAATAAAAGAGATTTGCTTAGCTTTGATTAAAAATGTATTAAAGATGATAAAACATAGATAAATACAGCATATTATAAATACAAACCAGGGGAGTTCTTAACTTCTTTAATTGAAGAAGTTCCTGGAGACGACAACCCGTGATCCATACTTCCCTTTTGAATCCGACACAACTAGCCCCTGGTCTCCCAGTCATTAATATGGCAGGGAAATCAATAACTAAAATAACTATTAAAAACCCACACTACACAAGGCCACCAGGTATTATTTTCATGAACGTTGAAAATTTAAAAATATTGAAAACTACTGTTGAAATGTCAATATTGTAAGCTTATATGATATGTTATTGATTTGATTTACATACACTTTAATCTAACACCAAGTTAACCACTTCAAATCCACAACCAAAGCTAGTGCGTCACCCTGCAATTGGCTCTCGAAGGTCCATGTCCTAACTTTAGAAAACAGCAGTGCCAAGGTATCAGTTCCAAACTTGCTTCATTAAGGCTCGGTTCAGAAAGGGGAGATCCGACTTGCGCCCCAGGGTGACTTTGCTAGGCAATTTGAAAGCAACTTCAGAGCAACTTTGGGAAATTTATAGCGCGACTTGAGGCGACTTACAACACAACTTCATGCCAGATGACTTTGCTGTGGCCGATCAGAGAAGGGAGAGAGGGAGTTGCCCTAAAATAAATTCTATTCTTTTCACTGTGAAGTCGCTTCTGTTTAGATGGGGGATCCGACTTGGAGGCGACTTCCATTGAAGTCTATGGGCACAAGTCAGACAGAAGTCGCCTCCAAGTAGTACAGGAATCTCTTCTGAAGTTGCCTTGAAGTTGGAGCGACTTCAGTAGTGTACATAAAGACGTCTCCCATTCACTTCAATGGGATTTCTTGTGTCAAGCGACCTGGGGCGACTTGAGGCGACCCTGTGTGAACCGAGCCTTAAAAGTCCTTTCTTCCCTCATCATAGCTCTGCCTTTCAATGTACCTCATCTATGAAACCTGAATTCAAATGTCCAGTCCAGGCAGCTACAGTTGTTTCTGACACACAGAACAAGGTGGTCTCAAATAGGACTGTTGGTGTTGGGTCTCTGAACTTTGAACAAAGTCAGTACACAAGAATATGTAGCCCACCGCACTGAAAGCCACAGTATTTTAGTACAGTATAACAGCATACATCAAGTTCTCCCTACACGTCTGCCAGCTCTTTCCAAACTATTCTTATACTGACAAATGGCTGTTGGGAACCCTTTTATAGTGAGGGATCTGGCACATAACAAAGCCTCGATTACTGTCCCTTCTAAGTCAGTTGACCTAAGTACAAAAACCAGGCGGTACGTTACAGTTACAAAGAATTCGGACAGGAGAAAGTCACCTTAAATTCACCAAGTACCTTGCTGCCCCATATAACTGTATCCAAGCTAATTATATGACACACGAGTGAATAAAGAAAGGAAAGAGTAATGAAATACTAAAGGTTGTATGTGTAGATAATTAAAATACATGGTGGTTTCCCATTAATCCAATTCATTTTCTGTCAATACTCACTTATCCCTAAGGTTTATCCTATCAGACATCAAGTATTATGAAACTCAAAATGCAATTAATTCTCACAAAATGCACATTTGGAAGCTGTGTCAGTTTCCATGGCAACCAACAGGCTTAGCTCCAGAAACGTCAAATTTGTGCCACTAGATTTGTATATATATAGCAGTCATTTCATCATTTCATATTTTTATTTCTTGCTGCAATTTTAAAGTCAGAGACCATCTAAAAATGCTATTTGAGATTTGGATAGGCATAGTTCTGTTCATTCATTCACAGGGGAAATCAGTGGCAAGATTTTCTTACCTAAGTATCTGCCGCACAACAATGGGAAATGCCATTTCTGATCTCCTTCTCTTCTCTTCTTGCCAACTGCATGACTGCGATGCTGATTCATCAGTTTTGGAGCAAGAATGCAGCTAGTAAGCAGAGGCAGCCCTCTAATTAGGCAAATTAGGCGGTCACCTAAGGCCTCGCACTCACAAGGGCCTCGCAACCGCCTAATTTGACACTGACACCAGCACTGAGATAGAGAGTACTGGCACCAGCACTTTAAGGCTCCTTTCACACTGAGGCGTTTTACAGACGCTATTTAGCTAAAAATAACGTCTGTAAAGCACCTCAAAAATCCCCCCCAATCCACCCCAATGTGAAAGCCCTGAGTGCTCCCACACTGGGGCTGTGCGCTTGCGGGACATTACAAAAGTCCTGCAAGCAGCATCTTTGGGGCGGTGAGGGGAGCTGTAATATACGGCTCCTCTACCGCCCCTGCCATTGAAATGAATGGCAAGCGCTTCCAAAGCGGCTGCACACCGCCTCGGTAGTGCTGATTGCCGGCACTTTTAACCCCTTGTGGGGGATTAAAAGCGCGGCGCTCCCGCCCGCATAGCGGAGCCCTATCGCTGATAAAACTCCGCTAAAACTAGCTGGGTTTTACCGCGACCACGGCTGCCGCTTCAATGTGATAGTAGCCTAAAGCTCTTAATATATGCAATTTATATAGTTAATTTTTTTATCACTTGAATTATTTTTCCCATTATGGCCGTGAGTAGGGCCTCATGCCTAGGTTTTGCCTAAGGCCTCACAAAGCCTAGAGCCGCCTCTGCTAGTAAGGAAAGACTGAAGTCAGAACACCCAATCTGCATACTTGTTATGGATCAGTAACTTGAAAATAAAGCCAGTGGATCAGCAGTGCTAGCCAGGCACCTAGCACAAGGAGCATGACTACATGTTCATTCTGTTACATGCAAACTGCAGGTAACCAGCTACATACACAGGTTTAATATAAATATGGGAGCTGATTTACTTGTGAAAAGTTTTGTATTTCTGTCCATCTGGTCTTGATATTTACAAATGTAGCGATGCCCCCGACCTCCAAAGGCCTAGTGGTGACCTCCGAGTCAGGGACAGCTGAAATTCCTTCTTAGAGTGCAGGTTACTAGGCATGGTGGGCGTAGTGCATGGTGGAATGATTGGGTTCCAGTCACTTTTGAAATGAACAAAAAGAGATTTATTGTCTCTTAACAAGAACTGGGGGAGAGAGAGTTAGGGCCAGGACACCCTTAGGCATATGCAATGTACAAACAGGCAGACCCCGCAGACAAAAATAGAAGTAGGCTGACAGCGATACAGTAAAAGGGCCTTTAAAGCTGAATGCAGCAATCTGTATTTCCATAGCAACTGCTGTCTCTTATAGCAACACTTCACTTTCAACACTTTATTGTAGATCTGCACACATAACTCACAGTATCTCGCTGTAGACCTTCGCTCACATCTCACAGCATCCCACTGTATATCTTCACTTACATCTCACAGTATCCCATTGTAGATCACTCAAGCTTCACCCACCTCATCCTGCTGGGTCCCTGACTTGACTCACAACTACCCGCTGTACTTATCTTCAAGGTGCACCCACGCCTCCTGCTGGGTTCCCGGATGAGACTACTGAAGCTTTTCCACCTCTTCACCATTTCCAGCTAGTGAAAGGGCTGCTCTGGTACTTCTTCAGACCTGCATCCTCTCTACACCTGCCTCTGGTAACAGGAGTGGTCATCCCTTTGTGGCAACTGCGTCTCCGTTACTGCTGGCACAGATCCGGTTCTCCCTCCAGCAGAACTTCCTCAACTTTGTTAGGCTTCCGACTCAATGCCTAACTCACTGCTGCTGCTTGGATTTCTGGATAAGCCTCAGTCAGGCCTAGCAGCCAGGTGCTCCCGGGATAGGTCTCAGGCTTCTGGCCTAGCAACCCAGAGTCATGCGACACAGGTCCACCCAGGCAGCTGCCTGGGTGGCAAAGAACCCCAATCACCTGACTCCTCCCGAATAAATGGTCTATCCCAGCATGCCGAAAGAAACCCCCTGTTGATTGGCTGAGACAGCATATCCATTCATAACCTGTGTTAACTGTGCTCCATCATTTTAATGCCAGAAGCAGCAGTGCCACCTTATGACAGAAGAGAGGGACTACATACCAGACTCAGGCTTAGGGCAAAAATCAGTGGATCCACTACCAATTAGCCAGGCTAGTTACCACCTAGCACAACAAAATTTGTTAGCAGACCTGTTTAGGACCAGGGTGCTACACAAAGTTATGCTACATAGCACAACCCTGTCTGGCAGGGTACTGGACCTGATTTTTCTCTGCTGCAGTTAAAGCCTAACTTCAGGAATTTTCAAAAATTGTTCGCTATGTGTAGGGGTGGACAAAAAGGGAGTTAATATGTACTCTACTCCTGGCTCCAGCAGGGTCCCTCCAGTGATGCGTCCAGTCCCTCGCAGCCTGCCCTGTAAGCTGTGATTGGCACCAGTCACACTCCAATCGCCTTAGCATACCCTTCAGAGTTAAGCCTAGTACACACAGGCCGAATATCAGAAGGCATCAGCCGGTTCAGTGGAAACAGGCCAACATTCGGCCCATGTGTTCGGCAGCCAGTCTGTCAGAGGCCAGCTATTCGCTGCCAAAGGGGCATGATCGACAAAGGTCTGTCAATCGGACTAGAGTGTTCTGGCGGGGGGGCTGTCCCCCTGTCAGAACACAATAGCTCAGCAGGGGAGATCCCTGTACTAGTACAGCGGCTCCTCCAGAGCTCTTACCTTTTTTTTTCATTCAGCCTGCTGGGTTAAGTAATAAAAAAAACTACTAGTGTGTATCAGGTTTTAATTTACCTACATTGTATGTGATGACACTGAGCCTCCTCCCACAGAATGGAACTTCAGGCAGAGGAGGAGGGCGCCAGAGACAGGCACAGCAGGGTAGAAGGTAGGTGATAGGCCTGCACTGTGTCCCCCTAGACATAAAGAGCATTTAACCCTTGTTTTGAAGGGGGCACCACTGTAAGGGTGCATTTTTTTTTGTTCCTAGAGTTGGGCAAACTTAATATATTTTCACCCAATATGGTTGGTAACTAGGCACGCATAAAATGCATTAACAATGGTAATAACCCAATTTAACATGCAAAGTGATAACAGTAAGGACTAGTCATAAGATGACATTTTGCATCCAGATCAGCATAAACAGTGGCAAGGCCAATTGTAAAGTATAATCTACCGAGTGCAGGAACTATATACTGCCAGAGTGCATATATGGCAGTGAAGCTAGCCCTAGATAACTGGGCATGCACTGTCCAAAAGAAAAGGAGGGCGGTAGCGGAGGGGGCAGGGAGACAAAAGTGGGCTTGCAGAATAATTATTACGAGAGGGGGAGTCCTTTAAGTTGATCTTTTGCCAACTATCATTGGGGCCCTTTAAGAGCATTGGTGCACTTAATGGTAGTCCCAGTTATCCTTCATGCAGTATAGGTGCAGTATAGATACAGTATAGTCTCAGTACAGGTGCAAGGTAGATGTAGTTCAGATGCGGTACAGGTTCAGTATAATGTGGAATAGAGTTGGTATAGGTTCAGTCTAGGTTTGAAATAATTGTGGTATTAGGTACAGCATGGATTAAGTACATTTGGTGTCCTGCTCTATGTGGCTCAGTCCTTGCTAATATTATTAGCTATGGGCAACTCCGGCAGAGCAATAAACCTGTCAAATGTAAATAATAGACATAAGCCCAGGAGATGTCATGCTGCTCCTTGGACTTAACTCATAGTGTGCCTTCACTTTATACAAAGTGACTGAATTCCTGGATTTCAGCTTTAACCCCTGTATGACAACGGTTAGTAAAACTGTATACATTGCATGTACTTGGCGTATCCAATATATTTTTAATTATCAAATGAAAACTGGCTCACAATAGTAAAAAAAACAAAACATTTTTTTAAATTTAGCTGTATATTTTGTGACCTGAGGTAGCTTGGTAATGTCAGACAGCCAACTTGGTAAAAGCAAACTGTTTATTTTTAAAAAAATGGATAAACAAAAATAGCTTACTTTGGTCAAAACAAGTCAACAGTTCAAAGTCCTGTTACCACCAAACTATACAGCAGGCTCACCACCAATCTTTTGGTCCTGCACTGAGTTTGGGCACCACCATTGGTAAGGGTGTCAGACAGGCCACAAGGAAAGGTCAGCAACATACGGAAATGCCACTACTGGATGTTATTCTTCATACATGGACTCTACCTATGCAGGCATGCTGGGGCAGCACTAAAGCCTGAGTTAGGAGTAGAGATGTAGGAAAAATCTTGTTCTTGTATGTAGGTCTTTGAGATATTCATTTTGCACTTTTCTAAGTAAAGCTTCGAAACTTTGTCCTCACCTGGTCTGAAGTTATTCAATGGGTGTAGTGCAAGCAACCTACACCATTCCACAGTACAGGTCACTGAGGTTCTTTGGGGTATGAAGACATCAGCGTAAAGAGTTAATGCAATTTGAAGACACAAGTGGTTACCTAGGGTAACAGATGTTTAGTAACCAGCCTGCCGTTAAGCGTGTGCCTGAGATAGCCTCTTGCAGGAGAGAGTTGTTGTCCGCATTCCTTCCATGAGTGGTCTGTCTCCCATAGCAATGGGGGAAGACTCAAGGCTGCTTAAGTAAAGTTAAGTGCACACATGGAGTCTGCGCTGAGTGCACAGTGGGACCCCATACCGTTACTGGAAGGGTGTTACGCTGGACAGGTGGATGTGGAAAAGACTCAGCGTGTCCCTGTTAAATGAAAATTACAGAGAAGGTATATATTGCCACAGGGACCCAAGAGTTAACTGGAGAATAGTTCTGATGCAAGTGTACATGGTGGACGTTCATCTGTAAAAATGGAGGGCCATATTAAGGTTGAGTATTTCCCCACAACAGCATCAGCCTTGTCCCAGGGCATTGATGAAAACAGCACAGAATTAAATGTAACCCATGTGTAGTAACGTTATCTTGTTACAGATGCCTAGTGTAGCCCAGAAGAACCCACCCCGGTGTAGGCCTCTCATGTGATGCTTGCTTGGCGCCCAATAAGGAGAGAAACCTGGAGAACGTGTCGTCCAACCCCACGACCCTACCCTTACACACTGACTTATCAAACCATAAAATACTGGAAATTATTTCTTTCCCTAGCCAAACTCCCCTGGAACACCTCACCCTGCATGGGTGAGGAGAGCCCCTGGTTACAGCAATGTCTCCACAACTCTCCCCCTTAAAGGCATCACAACCCAAATATCGGGGAAATGTACCTCCCACCCAAGACACATTCCCGGTATCCTGTACAATTTCTTATCATTACCATGACCTACCACCAAAGAACAGTCCAAAACAACTTCAACTCCTGGTGATCACAGCGATACCACATACAGTACAGTTTTGCTCATAAGTTTACATACCCTGGCAGAATTTAGGATTTCTTGGACATTTTTCAGAGAATATGAATGAGAACATAAAAACATTTCTTTCACTCATGGTTAGTGTTTGGCTGAAGTCATTTATTATCAATCAACTATGTTTACTCTTTTTAAATCATAATGACAACAGAAACTACCCAATTGATCCTGTTCAAAAGTTTACATACCCTGGTGATTTTGGCCTGATAGCATGCACACAAGTTGACACAAAGGGGTTTGAATGGCTATTAAAGGTAACCACCCTCATCCATGATCTGTTTGCTTGTAATTAGTGTGTGTGTATAAAAGGTCAATGAGTTTGTGGACTCCTGACAGACCCTTGCATCTGTCACCCAGTGCTGCACTGACGTTTCTGGATTCTGAGTCATGGGGAAAGCAAAGAATTGTCAAAGGATCTGCAGGAAAAGGTAGCTGAACTGTATAAAACAGGAAAGGGATATAAAAAGATATCTAAGGAATTGAGAATGCCAATCAGCAGTGTTCAAACTCTAATCAAGAAGTGGAAAATGAGGGGTTCTGATGAAACCAAAGCACGGTCAGGTAGACCAGCAAAAATTTCAGCCACAACTGCCAGGAAAATTGTTCGGGATGCAAAGGAAAACCCACAAATAACTTCAAGACTCTCTGAAAACAAACATATAGTGTGTCTGTTTCAATATGCACAATAAGGAGGCACTTGAAGAAAGATGGGCTGCATGATCGAGTCGCTAGAAGAAAGCCATTACTACGCAAATGCCACAAAGTATCCCGCTTACAATACGCCAAACAGCACATAGACAAGCCTCAAACCTTCTGCCACAAAGTCATTTGGAGAGATGGGACCAAAATTGAGCTTTTTGGCCACAACCATAAACCCTACATTTGGAGAGGAGACAACAAGCCTGTGAAACACAAAGGTGGGTTACTGATATTTTAGGGATGTGTGAGGCATGGGATATTTGGTCAAAATTAATGGCAAGATGAATGCAGTATGTTATCAAATAATATTGGAGGAACATTTGCATTCATCAGCTAGGAAGCTGTGTACGGGATGTACTTGGGCATTCCAACATGACAATGATCCAAAACACAAGGCCAAGTCGACCTGTCATTGGCTACAGCAGAATAAAGTGAAGGTTCTGAAGTGGCCATCTCAGTCTCCTGACCTCAATATCATTGAGCCATTCTGGGGAGATCTCAAACGTGCAGTTCATGCAAGACAGCCCAAGAATTTCCAGGAACTGGAGGCTTTTTGCCAAGAGGAAAGAGCAGCTTTACCATCTGAGGAGATAAAGAGCCTCATCCACAAATACCACAAAAGACTTCAAGCTGTCATTGATGTTAAAGGGGGCAATACACGATATTAATAACTAGGGTATGTAAACTTTTGATCAGGGTCATTTGGGTAGTTTCTGTTGTCATTATGATTTAAAAAGAGTAAACAAAGTTGATTGATAATAAATGGCTTCAGCCAAACACTAACCATAAATGAAAGAATTTTTTTTGTGTTCTCATTCATTTTGTCTGAAAAGTGGCCAAGAAATCAGAAATTCTGCCAGGGTATGTAAACCTATGAGTATAACTGTATTTGTATGTTATTCGTTGTTTGTCAAGAAAGAACACTAAACAGGTGCTCCAGTGTAAAAAGAAACCCAGCAAACGGTTGTATGTATAGCTGGACTCAAAGCATATGCACACAGTCTTGGGCTAAAGAAAGTTCCACATAAAACAATAGTGTCCAAGACTGATGCCAAGTTTATTGAAGTTATCAAATACATTTTACATGGTGCTGAGCATTAATCCCAGGCAGTGATGAAAAGTTAATAAGGCTTAGAGCAGATGTAGTGTGCCATCTCCAGTCGTCAAACATTCAGCAAGGAAGATAGATGGCTGCCAGCCACAGTGGGGAAGCTCCAAGTACAACATTTTTTCTAATTCTACCTAAAACATACTGACCTTAACTGTTTGCTATGACCGTTGATCCTGAGTCTGATGTTTGACCATATCCCTGACCTGGATCAAACCCTGATCTAGCTATTCTATCCTAATTGTATTATTTTTTTCCACACACTTTTTTTTGGTTTTGTTTTTCTCCATTCAACCAAGTTTACACAATTGCGGGTCCTGCGTGACCATTTTTCCAAAACGCACCTGCAGTGCAATCACACAGAAATGCATGGTGCTGCGGCACCATGCCCTTTAACTAACCCAAAATGAGCTGTATTTTAGATGCATGGGGGTTGCATTAAGAATTAATGGCACCCCTGTGCATCTGCTAAAGAGCACTGTGCTTTGACTGTGGGTGTGGGAACGCATGCAATTTATACATGCTCCTGTACCTGCAATAGTATGAGCCTAGCCTCCAAGAGGAGAGCGGGTACAGGGGCAAGCTATACAATGACTGATCACTGTTATAGCCAACCAGTAATTGGAAAAAGTGCTAAAATTATAGTGCTTCTGTTGTGAATGCTGAAGATACATTTTAGTGCACTTTAGTGTGCATAGTCTGCGCAAATAAAAAATAAAAATAAAAATACATGTAATAATGTATTAATGGTAACAGAGCTGCATTAAGTTGTGTCTTTGTCTGCCTAGATTTCACCTTTAGAGGCTATGTTGACGGCTTTGATGGGCAAATTGCAGTGTGCATCGGTTTGGGACACTTCTTAGATTATATAGAATTTATTGACAAGTGCAGTAGACCAACATTTGACCTGCTTTAGCTGCTTTTGCACTTCCATAGATCTGTAAAGGGAGCAGCAGCGGCCCGTCCATTATGGGCGCACAGTCGCCGCCCCCATCCCTGCGTTCGACCCCCTGATCTACATACAGGGCACTGGACTATGGATTCCAGTGGGAGGGGAGTGTTTTTTCTGGAGCACGTGATTAGAGCCGCAGGCAGTTGTGTGACAATAGTGAATTAATTTTTGCTATTTTCACACTAAATCTTCTCCCTGCCAATAAGGAAGCAGGTCTGAGACCTGTTTCCTGATTGGCCAAAACATCAGTCAATCCTATTGGACGCCCGACGTGGAGCTATAGAGGAAGTCACTGGAGCCACCGCTCGCAGCCCGCCACCCTGGAGCCGGTGCCGCCGCCCTGGAGACACTGCCCGCACCCGCCCCCTGGATCCGCTGTCCGCACCCTGGAGCCACTGCCCACACCCTACACCCTGGTGCCGCTGCCCGCACCCGCCTCCCTGGAACTGCTGCTCACACCCTCTGCCCTGGAGCCGCTGCCCACACCCTGGAGCCACCCTGGAGACACTGCCCGCACCCACCCCCTGGAGCTGCTGCCTGCACCCCGCTGCCCTGCTGTGCTGGAGGACACCCGCCACCTAGATTGGGTAAGTGCCGGACCAAACGGCAGATGCGGGGGGGTGGTTGTTTGGCACCCCCCCCCCCCCGAAAAAAAACCCACCAGCCTCACTGAAAGGGAAGCTTTGGTTCTTAAATGATTTGGGCATTCAACTATCTAGTGTCCTTCAGTAAACTATAAACTGTCATAATGTGTCTGTGCTTTGGGTTTCTACTTAATTATGGCAGAAAAGCCATTTCATGAAAATTAGAAAAGATATTTCTCCTCAGCTACAGTTCTGGAAATGCAGCCTTTCCTTTATACCAAGTTACATATGTCAGCTGTGTTTGCCCACAAAAGTTTGAGAAACTCTTACTCTGACCACTTTACATTACTAAGCAGCCAATCCTCACAGCATTTTGGGTATGCCGGTTCATTAACAGGACGACATGGGTGTACAGGACCCCTCCTTCCCTTGTGATGAGGTGTTAGGTGGATGGAGTCCCTTTTAAGGACCTTTAGAAGAATTGATTGTGCTTTGTTTTATTTATATATTCCTATGATTGTATGCCTGTTATGCTGAATCTGTATTTCTAGTTGTATTCATGGCGGGGGGGGGGGGGGCGGGAGGGGGTGTTTTGTTTTTTTTTGAAGCACCTGATTAGAGCCAGAGGCTCTAATAAGCTTCAAAAAAGGGTGGGCTCGGGGCACAGAGAGTTTGCCCCCGATCCCACCCAATTGTATGACCATAGCGAATTAATTTTGGCTATGTTCACACTAATATTCCCCCCCGCCAATCAGGAGGCAGGTCAGTGATACCTGTTTCTCAATTGGCAAAAGCACCAGGCGATCCTATTGGATGCCTGGCGCTAAGCTAGAGGAGACACGCCGGAGCCGCGGCGGCAAGATGTCTGACCCACCACCATGTGAGGAGGGGAGCTGATCACTGATGACAATCTCACTGATGCTGCGGAGATGACTGATGAGTTAGGGATGGAGTGCAGTGTAGCCTGAAGGTGAGTGCGGGAATGCTGAATGTCCAGCTAGGGGATGGAGGCTTCCCTGGAGCTGACAGTAATGTAAACCCTTTTCACTGTAGATCCGACTGGCTACAGATAATATCTCTCTATCTCTCTCTTCCTGCTGTATACCCTATCTGGTGCTGTGTATACCCCATCTGTGATGCTGTATACCCTATCTGGTGCAGTGTATACCCTCTCTGTGATGCTGTATACCCTATCTGGTGATGTGTATACCCTCTCTGTGATGCTGTATACCCTATCTGGTGATGTGTATACCCTCTCTGTGATGCTGTATACCCTATCTGTGATGCTGTATACACTATCTGGTGCTGTGTAAACCCTATCTAGTGCTATGTATACCCTCTCTGTGATGCTGTATATCCCATATCTGGTGATGCTGAATACCCTATATGGTGATGCTGTATACCCTATCTGGTGATGCTGGGCTGTATACTCCTGACACAATGGGTGGAATCTATAAGGGGTGGGGTTTATGAGAAGCGGGAGGGGCCAAAATGGAAGAGCGGGGACTGGCGCCCCCCCCCATCCCAAAATTTCACCAGTCGCCACTGATTCACTCTGTTGTTTGTCTAATGGTCTGTGTCTTTCATGTAGTCAATATTTCTGTGTCTTTCTTATTTTTATATATATATTTTTATATATGTGTCAATGAATAGAAAGGGGTTTATTGCTATCCGCAGACATTGACCCTCTCTAGTTTTCTTGGTGACCATTGTCACCAACAATGATAATGATTCTAAAATGTTTTGTTTGTTCCTGGAACATAAAGTGAAGGGTAATCTTTCAATGAGGGCCGTTATTCTAGAGACAACTATAGTGAGCATATGCTCTCTATGTGTACATACCGTATGTATGGAATGTGTGCATACTTTATGGAAAGCATGGTATGTTAAGTATACCTACACTATACTTAAACAAGCAAGGAGGCTTTACATTAGGAATTTTCTTTTGTAATCTATTTATTTGCTTGTCTTATATGTGTACACTGAGCATGTTTCAGTAAAAAAGAATTATACCTCCTGGGTAGTGGAAAAAAACAAAACAAGAATTAGACCTCCTATGAAGTCAATCCTATGAAGACAAGAGAAATATCTTCAATGCAAAGGATGTATTTTCAATATTACTGCTTTGGTTACAGGAAAGGTTAGCTTTACAATGTTAACAACTGTATTAGACCCCAAAACAAAAATGTATTAAATTGTAGCTTACCAGTTCTTAGATGTGGTGGCTGCATTTGTTTTTTTTTTAGGCTTTTTTCTACCTGGTGGTCCAGCCAGTAAATCTGTTTTTTTCCACTTTCTTTAACCACTAACCAACTTCTGGACCAGGCCATTTTTTGCGATACGGCACTGCGTAACTTTTTTCTGACAATCGAGCAGTAGTGCAACGCTGTACACAAATAAAATTGATGTTCTTTTTTTTCTACAACAAATAGAGCTTTCTTTTGGTGGTATTTAATAACCTCTGCGGTTTTGAAAAAAATACAATACTTTTTACTTTCTGCTATAAAACACATCCAATAAAAAAATGTTAAAAAATCTAATTTCTTCATCAATTTATGTATTCTGCTACATATTTTTGGTAAAAAAATCCCAATAAGCATTGATGACACTGGCAGGGAAGGGGTTAACATCAGGAGCGATCAAAGGGTTAAGTGTGCTCCTAGGGAGTGCTTTCTAACTGTGGGGGGGTGCTGTAACTGGAGGAAGACAGAGATCCGTGTTCCTGCTTAGCAGAAACGCAAGATCTCCATCTTCCTCTCTCACAGAACAGTAGTCTGCCTTGTTTACATAGGCAGACCACCGTTCTGCCTCACCAGACAATAATTGATGGGTCCCGGCGGACATTGCATCCACCAAACCTGCTGATTGACTCCCGCTGTGTCCAATCACAGCAGGAGTGGGCCGCCAGCAGCGCATGCTTGCTCCAGACCCTGTGCATAAAATCACGTGATTTTGCGCAGGACGGCCGCCCCGCCACAGTATATCTGCATTGGGCGGACCTTAAGTGGTTAACAGACTAAGCTGTCCAGCAAAAGTGGCAGTTTGAGGGTTGAGACAAACCATAACACTGATAGGGCTGCTTACAATGGTCAGCTTTTATTAATTTATTTAAAGTCTTTATCCCAAAAGGATAAAACTGTTTGCTGTAACTGCTTATAAAGTGTTAGCTGGAGTTCAGGTTCAATTTGTTTGTCGTGTCTACGTAAATCTGCTAGTATAACTCCCTCCCCAGAGTGACAATGTTGCTGCCAGCACAGCAGTGCTCTTTTCAAAAAGTGACAGTGGGTAGGGGGGAACTTCTCCTCGCCCTGCTGTCACAGGGAGGCAGTGGATCATCGAGCGGCTGCAGGAGTGGGTAACGGGTGGAACGTGTAATATGTTTCTGAAGATGAACTTACCCTTCAATACTGCTTTAAGGTGGTACTTCACTCTCCCAATCAACATGGATTATTTTTAATCCTCATGCTGCTAGCATTTGTAAAAAGATAGGAAAATATTTTATATTTACTTGTTTTGAACTTTTTTTTAACATTTCTTCAGTTACTTCCTTATTTCTTGCCTAGGCAAATGATGTCATACACCCCAGGAGTCTTCAGGGGCATTAACATTTTTTTTAGTAACTCTGGAGTCTTCAGGAGGCGAGGAGAGGAGGGGTGGTGGTTCTCAGATAAGCACACTCTCCTGCACACATGCTTGTGCTAAGGGCAGATGGATTCCAGGAAACAAATGCTACATGAATCATTTGCCCTTACTCAAGATGGCCACAGCCAGAAATGCTAGGGTGTTGTTTTTCAAAGTGATTTCTCATCAAACTAAAGCATAGAGACATATATGGATGGGGGATTAAATAGTGTTTTTGTTTGTGGTGCTCAGATGCAGTGAAGATACACTTTAGGCCTCATACACACGGACGTTTCTTAAAAAATAAACAAAACGTCGGGCCCGACGTCAAGGAAAAAAAATCGTCGTTTATCGGCGTTATGCATCGTGGTTAGTGAGCATTAGTGAGCGTCTGCGTCAATAGGCGTTTTTTAAAAAAATCGTCCCTCTGCTATTTTTCAACCTAAAAACGTCGGCGTCAAAAAACGCTGGTTAACGCCGGTACAGTATTCGTTGGCGTTTTGCGGCGTCGGCGTCAAAAAACGCCAAAACGTTACAGCCTCAGAACGCGCTGCCCGTGGGTTCTAGTTTCAGCTCACTAACGCCGACGCTATCTACAGCTCAAAAACATCGGCGTTTTTATGGGGCCATTGACTAACATGGAAAGCTGCAAAAAACGCCAGAAAACACCGGCGTCAAAAAACGTCTGTGTATGAGGCCTTAAGGAAACACAGTTCTGATAAGACTCATCCAGTCTCAAAAGTCAGTTCAGTCTTATATCCCATGATTGATGTGACAGTCACATTTGTATAGTCTATAATTATGCAGTTCTATCCTGCAATTGTGGAAATTCCTTTTTCTCTTTTCTTTTCTTTAGTGAATAAACCCACGCTATACAGCACACAGTTCATACTGCTGTGAAATGTTCTGCTGTGTGCACAAAATACAAGGACGTGCTTTGTGAATTAACACTGTTCATCATTCTATAGACTTTGGAGTCTCAAGTGCAGGTTTAAATATAATAACAGTCATTAAATCTAAGTGGCTGGTTCCTTTGCCTTTCTTTGACTTTTACTGGTAAAACTGTTAAACTGTCTAAGAATCAGTTAGTGATTGCATTTTTTTTCTTGAAATCTGTGGAAAATAGTGCAGAAATTATAGGGAAATTATACACTAGTACACAAGAGGGTCTATTTATAAAAAAAAAAAAATGCTGTACGAATGCGAAAAACATTTGCGCAGACGCAGCAAAAAATCACTGTATTTTGTCTAATATGATCAGCACCATCTAGTGGCGTTATTTCCCTTATTGTGGTAAATACTGCATTATCGCCACTAGAGGGCACTTACAATCATAGGAAATATACAAGAAATAACAGTGCAGCACTGCACTGTTATTTCTTGTATATACTGGCACTAGAATTTGGAATATTGACTTAGAATGTTCAGCTGCTAATAGTTTAGTATTTTTTTTTCCTTGCGCTGATTGATTTTCCATTTATTTGTAATCGTAGGAAATAATCATATTGGACACATTTTTTTGTTTGTCACATTTGTACAGCATTTTATTTTTACTAAATATACCCCTTGATAAAGGAGGTGAAGTAACTAACATGTTAAATGAATAATATTTTTTTTTTTTTGAGTGAACATCAGCTGGGTAGATATCTTGGGGCTATATCCCATGCAATTACATTTACTACTGTCAGGCTGTACCAACTGTGCAACCCTTTTGTTTTAAAAGTCTATTTTTTTTATTAATGTGGCAAGTACCAATAAAATTTGGAAAACTGTGAGCACCTGGCAAAAAGATGTTGACGTCCTCTAAAAATGTGGAAATGAACAGAAATATCAAAGGGAAAAAAAAGGTCATAATGACAAAAACTCCCCAAAAAGGTTGCTTACATATTTGTGCCTTCTATTGTATCAGCTAAAAAAAGGACATGCCGCAGTGTGACATTGAGAAAGACCCGCGTTGTCCATTCTACGAATATGTCTGCGCCTTTTTTAACTCTTCACTACCCAATCTGCACGTTTCTTCACAACATGATAATATCCACGTTACATTGCTCAAATGAACTGTGATCTCATTAGCATGTCAGCTGTTCACTTTGAAGAGTTATGACCCCGGGAATGAAGATAGCTGTTTAGAAAAGCTTCATGGGAAATTAGTGTGTTGATGAGTTGCCATTTATTTTATGATAATTGTTTCTCATGATGACTATAGTGGTAATGATGAACTTATTTATGTCATTACTTCTATGCAGGGCAGCAAGGAGTAACATGCATTAGGCTGAAGGTCTTTAAAAGACCATGTCAGCTTTTTATACAGCTTGGCAAATGTCAGTAGGATTCAGGGAGCCAGAAGAAACATTATTTAGGAATGCATCTGAGAGACACATCGATTTCAAACAGTTCATCTGCGGAGCTCATCAATCAGCATCCAGTTTACTAAAAGGAATATCTGAATTCATATTATAATGCTTACTGCCAATAACAATAAAAGCAATTTTAAAAGTTTTCTCTACCCATTATGCTTATCCAGGCCTACCATATAAACAGCTCTACCAATACAGTACAGTCCCGCCTGTCGGGGAAAGGGTCTGATTTTTTTCTGCTGCAGTTTTGATTCACTTACAGGTCTCCTTCTCACCTCTACATTGTTACTGAATAGACAGTGAATGGAGAAGCAAAACACTGGTGATAGTGAGGTTTATTTATTTATTACAGGCACCATCAATTTACACAGCCCTTTACAAATATAGAAATTGTACATTCAGATTAGTCCCTGCCTTCAAACAGCTTACAGTCTAAGGCCCCTCGAGTCCTGGGAAAAAAGTGTGGGAACTCACCCAAGATAACCCCCACCACCTCAAAAATAACACACACGCAATATCTCACAAAAGTGAGTACACCCCTCACATTTTTGTAAATATTTTATTATATCTTTTCATGTGACAACACTGAAGAAATGACACTTTGCTACAATATAAAGTAGTGAGTGTACAGCTTGTATAACAGTGTAAATTTGCTGTCCCCTCAAAATAACTCAACACACAGCCATTAATGTCTAAACCACTGGCAACAAAAGTAAGTATACCCCTAAGTGAAAATGTCCAAATTGGGCCCAAAGTGTCCATGTTTTGTGTGACCACCATTATTTTCCAGTACTGCCTTATTAACTCTTGGGCTTGGAGTTCACCAGAGCTTCACAGGTTGCCACTGGAGTCCTCTTTCACTCCTCTATGACATCACGGAGCTGGCGGATGTTAGAGACTTTGCACTGCTCCACATTCCATTTGAGGATGCCCCACAGATGCTCAATAGGGTTAAGGTCCAGAGACATGCTTGGCCAGTCCATCACATTTACCCTCAGCTTCTTTAGCAAGGCATTGGTCATCTTGGAGGTGTGTTTGGGGGCATTATCATGTTGGGATACTGAAGGGAGAAACAGAAGAGAGAAGGCGCTTCTAAGTGCAATATGCCAGTACACTTTATTAGAAAAAAGGTTAAAAAGGTTTTAACCTTTTTTCTAATAAAGTGTACTGGCATATTGCACTTAGAAGCGCCTCCTCTCTTCTGTTTCTTCCAGGTTCTGTGAGTTGGGGTTTGCTCACCGTGGATGGCAGCTTCTGGTGTCTTACGTTTCAGTTTGCTTCTCCTTTCCTGACCTTTTCCATTTTTTGCCCTATTTTCACCAGTCTGATATGGACTATTATATATGAAGATTACTGCTTATGGACTTTGCCTATGGGCTTTGCCTATGAACTTTGCATATGGACTTTTAAAATTTGAAATTAATATTTATGGGCTTACACACATCCTCTTTA
>BLSH010037186.1:955911-972274 GCA_018402905.1 Glandirana rugosa
GGCGACATACCAGAACCGGTGGCATGACGTCGAGTCAAAGTCCCAGAACGGTTAGAAGAATATCGGATCCGGTAGAAATCCATCTCGTTGTTAAGAAAAAAAGTTTAGGAGTCTCTCAAGAAACGGTACTCCACGGTGTAACTTGAAGGTCACTGGTCATACTCTCTCACTCTCGCTATTGTGGTTTAAATTGTGTGGACAAGGGGAAATTGTGGACATTGTGATTGCTCAGTGTACTGTGACCCCTCCCGTTTACCGATTAACCCGGGTTAAACCTGTAAAAGTGAGTCCCCAACATGAGTGAAAACAACGGTCACCAAATCTGTAATTACAGATGTAAAGTAGTGAGTGTACAGCTTGTATAACAGTGTAAATTTGCTGTCCCCTCAAAATAACTCAACACACAGACATTAATGTCTAAACCACTGGCAACAAAAGTGAGTACAACCCCTGAGTGAAAATGTCCAAATTGGGCCCAATTAGCCATTTGCCCTCCCCAGTGTCATGTGACTCGTTAGTGTTACAGGTGTTAAAGGGGAACAGGTGTGTTAAATTTGGTGTTATCGCTCTCACTCTCTCATACTGGTCACTGGAAGTTCAATGTGGCACCTCATGGCAAAGAACTCTCTGAGGATTTGAAAAAAAGAATTGTTGCTCTACCTAAAGATGGCCTAGGCTATAAGAAGATTGGCAAGACCCTGAAACTGAGCTGCAGTACGGTGGCCAAGACCATACAGCGGTTTAACAGGATAGGTTGCACTCAGAACAGGCCTCGCCATGGTCGGCCAAAGGAGTTGAGTGCACATGCTCAGCATCATATCCAGAGGTTGTCTTTGGGAAATAGACGTATGAGTGCTGCCAGCATTGCTGCAGAGGTTGAAGGGGTGGGGGGGCCAGCCTGTTAGTGCTCAGACCATATGCCAAACACTGCATCAAATTGGTCTGCATAGTTGTCGTCCCAGAAGGAAGCCTCTTCTAAAGATGATGCACAAGAAAGCCCACAAACCGATTGCTGAAGACAAGCAGACTAAGGACATGGATTGCTGGAACCATGTCCTCTGTTCTGATGAGACCAAGATAAACTTATTTGGTTCAGATGGTGTCAAGCATGTGTGGCGGCAACCAGGTGAGGAGTGCAAAAAGAAGTGTGCCTTGCCTACAATCAAGCATGATGGTGGGAGTGTCATGGTCTGGGGCTGCATGAGTGCTGCTGGCACTGGGGAGCTACAGTTCATTGAGGGAATCATGAATGCCAACATGTACTGTAACATACTGAAGCAGATCATGATACCCTCCCTTCGTAAACTGGGCCGCAGGGCAGTATTCCAACATGATAATGCCCCCAAACACACCTCCAAGATGACCACTGCCTTGCTAAAGAAGCTGAGGGTAAAGGTGATGTACTGGCCAAGCATGTCTCCAGACCTAAACCCTATTGAGCATCTGTGGGGCATCCTCACAAGGAAGGTGGAGGTGTGCAAGGTCTCTAACATCCACCAGCTCCATGATGTCGTCATGGAGTATTGGAAGAGGACTCCAAAGGCAGTGCTGGAAAATAATGGTGGCCACACAAAATATTGACACTTTGGGCCCAATTTGAACATTTTCACTTAGGGATATACTCACTTTTGTTGCCAGGGGTTTAAATAATAATGGCTATGTGTTGAATTATTTTGAGGGGACAGCAAATTTACACTGTCATACAAGCTGTACACTCACTACTTTACATTGTAGCAAAGTGACATTTCTTCAGTGTTGTCACATGAAAATATATAATAAAATATTTACAAAAATGTGAGGGATGTACTCACTCTTGTGAGATACTGTGTATATATATATATATATATATATATATATATATATATATATATAAAAATACATACTCCTTTTTTAACAAATACAGTGCAACATTTATTGTAAAGTGCCAGTTTACGTGGATACTCTCAAAATTCACATGCATTAAACAAATAAATATAGAACAGATGTAATAACAAAATAATTTAACTTATATGCTATACTAACAAACAAAAACACCACAATGTGTGATAATGGTTCTCTTGCAGGGTATTTCTAAAACAAGTTGCAATGACTGGGGGCTCCTTGGGGCGCCATGCAGTGTCAAATATGTGTGGCCCCTCCTGCCCCAAGGTGTCAGCACAGGTGTTGGTCTGTGCAGAGGAGTGAGGCCGGGAGTGTTGATTATGTCAGCCCGGGGCCCCTCTCCTCAGGCTGCCTGTATTGATTGAGTAAAGTGGGCCAGGGCCGCTCACTCCTCAATGCCCATCAAATGTAGCCTGATCAGTGCCCATCAATGCAGCCTGATCAGTGCTCATCAATGCAGCCTAATCAGTGCCCACCAATGCAGCCTTACCAGTGCCCATCATTGCAGCCTTACCAGTGCCTATCAAATGCAACCTGATCAGTGCCCATTAAATGCAGCCTTACCAGTGCCCATCAAATGCAGCCTTTCCAGTGCCCATTAAATGCAGCCTTTCCAGTGCCCATTAAATGCAGCCTTGCCAGTGCCCATCAAATGCAGCCTGATCAGTGCCCAGCAAATGCAGCCTGATTAGTGCCCATCAAATGCAGCCTTACCAGTGCCCATCAGTGCAGCCTTACCAGTGCCCATCAATGCAGCCTTACCAGTGACCAGCAAATGCAGCCTCATCAGTGCCCAGCAATGCAGCCTTACCAGTGTCTAGCAATGCAACTTGATCAGTGCCCAGCAATGCAGCCTCACCAGTGTCCAGCAATGTAGCCTTACCAGTGCCCAGCAATGCAGCCTTACCGGTGCCCAGCAAATGCAGCCTTATCAGCCCAGCAATGTGGCCTTACCAGTGTCCAGCAATGCAGCCTGATCAGTGTCCAGCAATGCAGCCGTACCAGTGCCCATCAATGCAGCCTGACCAGTGCCCAGCAATGCAGCCTCACCAGTGCCAAGCAATGCAGCCTGACCAGTGCCCAGCAATGCAGCCTCACCAGTGCCAAGCAATGCAGCCTCGCCAGTGCCCAGCAATGCAGCCGTATCAGTGCCCATCAATGCAGCCTGACCAGTGCCCAGCAAATGCAACCGTACCAGTGCCCAGCAAAGCAGCCTTACCAGTGTCTAGCAATGCAGCCTTACCAGTGCCCATCAATGCAGCCTGACCAATGCCCAGCAAATGCAGCCATACCAGTGCCCAGTAAATGCAGCCGTACCAGTGCCCAGCAATGCAGCCTTACCAGTGCCTAGCAATGCAGCCTTACCGGTGTCCAGCAATGCAGCCTTACCAGTGCCCAGCAATGCAGCCTGATCAGTGCCCAGCTACGCAGCCTTACCAGTGCCCAGCTACGCAGCCTTATCAGTGCCCAGCAAGGCAGCCTGATCATTGCCCAGCAATGGGGCCTTACCAGTGCCCAGCAATGCAGCCTGATCAGTGTCCAGCAATGCAGTCTGACCATTACCTAGCAATGCATCCTTGCCAGAGCCCAGCAATGCAGCCTCATCAGTGCCCAGCAATGCAGCCTCTCCAGTGCCCAGCAATGTAGCCTGACCAGTGCCCATCAATGCAGCCTGACCAGTGCCCAGCAAATGTAGCCGTACCAGTGCCCAGCAATGCAGCCTTACCAGTGTCCGGCAATGCAACCGTATTAGTGCCCAGCAATGCAGCCTTACCAGTGTCCAGCAATGCAGCCTTACCAATGCCCAGCAATGGAGCCTTACCAGTGCCAATCAAACGCAGCCTTACCTGTGCTCATCAATGCAGCCTTACCAGTGCCTAGCAATGCAGCCTGATCAGTTCCCAGCTACGCAGCCTTATCAGTGCCCAGCAATGCAGCCTGATGGATTTGAATATCCCGGTGTGCCTGTCCTCCTCCCTCTCGCTCCTCCTCCTCCTCCAGTGGCCATTGTAACAAGGTCCTGCCTCCTATAATACGTAATTAAATTGGATCAGTGTTCTGCCTATCATTGGAATTTGTTACAGCAGCAGCTGAAGGACCGAGTGAGGGGAGGACAGGCCAATGTGTTTCACCCGAGGCGGACGCCCTCCCCTTCCTGCACACCATCTGTCACAGCTCGCAGTCCTGTAGTTCCTGTACTTTTTCCACAGCCGTTCTCATGCGTTCCTGTAGGACTGGAACCCTGCCCCTAACTCACATTCACACATACTAGGGCCAATTCAGACAGGAGCCAATTAGCCTATGCACACGTTTTTAGAGTATGTGAGGAAATTCATGCAGGCATAGGGAGAATATGCAAACTCTATGCAGGTAGTGACATGGTTGTGGTTCAAAACAACAACCCAAGTGTTGCTAGGTGGAAGTGCTAACCACTTAGCCACTGTGCACCCCTGTCTCTTCTGATTAGCATCCCTGCCGTACTGTGCTAAGGTCCTTTGTTTGAATCTTGACCAGGTTACAATTGTGTGGGTTTCCTCCCACATCAATCAGCATCCATTTAACTGAAAAGGATATTTGAATTCATATTAGAATACTGTTTTTAACCAATTTTAATAAATAAATTAATCAATCAGATTTACACTATGGGAGGTGTTATTTGCATTATATTACATGTATGACGATGATGTATTGCTGCCGAATATTGAGGGAGTGGTTTGGAGGTGATTGATTGCCCCATGTGCCACAATGTGGGGGAACAACCTGCTTAATACAAACGTTGTTTATGACTTCTTGCGTGGGGATCGCATCAGCTCTCGTAAGGCTCAGAGTACTCGATCTCGGTGGAGGGCATGTGGTGAGAGCACATTCACTGTTACCTTTCTACACAGTCTATTAAGTTCACTCTTTAGCCGACTACTATTTCATGTGGGGTCTCCTATCGCTTCCGCCAGATGTATTAATCAGTTATACACTATGGGAAGCATTATTTGCATTTTATTACATGTATGATACTGCTAATAAACATGGAGTGAGTGATTGGTAGGGGAGCAATTACCCTATGTACCATTGTGCAGAGGAGCTTCTTGCGTGATACAAAAGCTGTTTGTGACTTATTATGTGGATGTTACATATGTTCTGGTAAGCCCCAGAGAGTTTTGTGTTTGTAGAATATACACGTTGAGAGTGGAATTATCAAGATATCCCGCTTTTACAGTTTTAAATTTACCCTTTAAAGGACTATTGTTTTGCATGGGATTCACTTTTCAGAGGACCTTTTGTGTTATTGAATATAATGGTCACTGAGCTGGCCTTTCAGAGTGTTGGTTTCACCCTTCAGAGGGATACTAGTAATTTATTCACTATTGAGCTCCCTTTTCAAAGGTTTTTTTTGTGGTTCATAATTCTATTAAATATTGTATTTGTATGCACAATGGTTATTGAGCTAACTCTTTAGAGTGTTGGTTCATCCTTCTCAGGAGTATGAGTCATACTATTTACTTTTAATCTCACTCTTCAGAGTGTCATTTCACTTTTCAGAGGTCTTTTGTTTTTCTTCGCTTTAGTTTTCATACATAGCGCTGCGCTTAATCAAATACGGTTGAATTGTATAATGTAGCCTGTATCTTGGTGCTGGCTGCTTTAATTGTACAGTTTTTTGCACAGCAGATTACAATTTCTGTTTATTGATACCATCACGGGAATATCACTGTTATGTTCAATGCTTTGGGTCCCGAGACCAGCTGGATCCCTCCTGTATGTCCCTCAAAGCACCCAATAACCTACCTATCCAGGTGGAAGGGGTCACATGGGTGAGGATCCAAATCTTCAACCAATTAGTGGAGCAGGACAGAGTGCTGGTCACACTTGGCCCAGTCGTATCCTTGGTATAATTGGTGCTGGGCATTAACATTCTAAAGAATCTGAACCTGCCTCGCCCACTGGTGGAAGCATAGAGAGATATAGTGAACCCAAACAAAACCATGGCTTAAGGGCAGTGTGGCTCAATGTGGTACAGGCCTACAAAGTTCAACAGTAGGTGGCACAACGACAGCCGGAACGGGTAAGGGTGGTCCACCTGAACTCGAATAAAAGCTGCTTTTGCCCCCCTCCTTCCAGCAAGTCATTTGGTCCCTACCCATTGAGTCCCAAAAGAAGTTACGGGTGCCACAGTCACGATAGAACTGTGCAAAGACCATAGGCGACAGTATGCAGGGGTTGTGCCTGGGCACACCCTAATCACTTTGTGCAGTGCTGATTTCCCCCTACTGCCTGGGCTTATCCCGGGTTGCACCCCCACTGCTGCTGGCTTCCCTCTTCTCCTCTCCCATCTGTTGCGAAGGATGTTTCAGGATAGAGAATGGGGGAAGGCGATTATCAATATGTCATTCACAGGCCCCTTCCTTTTCTAAATGAACACAGTGAACACACTCACTCATAAATGAAGCACAGTAAACTGTGTTAACTATGCTTCCCTTTGTGAATGAACAGGAAGCCGCTCTGCACAGAGCACTTCCCATTCATTCACTCTCCATTGCAGCTGAGGCTGCAGAGAAAGGCATGTTTGTTTGAGCTTTGGGGTGCACACCCTAATTCAATAGGCTGCGCACACCTATGGCAAAGACCTTGAGGTATCAGGGGAATGACTAATTGCTCCCACCTTGTCCATCCTGTAAAAGAAGAGGAGGAGTTCTTGAAAAGCGTCTTGCAACCCCACTTTTACAGGAGACCGTCGTCCACTGAGAGCTGTCCTTGGGATTGAGTGAGCTGAGCAGGAACAGCAGAGACTTCTGGCATCCAGCCCAGCTCTTCACCTCTTAGCTGGCTACACAGTGATCCAGACACTGTGACTACTCATCCATCCTTTCCTTCTGACTGTGTTGTGTGTAGAGTGGACTCTTTCCTGTGGACTATATGCACTCTTTCACATTTTATTTTTTAGTAAATATGTTGTTTTTAATAAAGCCCTTTGATCCTTTTACTACACCAGAGGTCTGCGCTGTTTTCACCCTTTCCTTCCTAGAGAAACTAAAAACAATTATTACCCCTGGGATTTTGTTGGCAAGTGTTCCCTGAGTAATATGCAGTAGGTAAGTATTAATAAAAATGTATTTTATTTTGTATCAAGATTAAAAGGTGAAAATACAAAAACAGAAGAATATACAAAATACATAATATAGCTGTACATTATGAATTGTGCAAGAACATAAAGTGCATGGTTCACGCCGGCACACAAGGTGCTGAAGATCGCGACATGTTTCGGAAAATTATATTCCTTCCTCAGGGGATAAATGGCGGATGAATTTGCACAATCTACATGAATATATAAATATTAATTAATTGACATATATGTATGATAATAAAAAAGAAATAGTAATAACACAATTTTCAATATAGATACACATTCGTTTTGGGCATGGCTTAATTTATGGTGGACAGGAGTTGCTATGAAGCATATATATATATATAACAATATATATGAAATCACCAAGTATAGATTATATAACAATTGATAATCATCTTGTAAAGGGATAAGTTGAAAAATATGCTGGAGGATAAACACTTACGTGCCAACAGAAATAGTAGCTCAACGCCCCCAGCCAAGGGTCCCCAATCCACCAAATAGCACTCAAAGATGGAAAGAAAATGGTTTGGCAGTAAAGACTGGTGGTGTGGTCCCCCAGTCAGCGTAAAGGTGGAGAAGGTGGGGGGAGAGGGAAGGGGAAAGGATTCCAACCAGGAATCTCCCAGGCACGGCCGAGTCCTCACAAGGAGCACAAATGCAGAGAGGGGACCAGTATAAGAGACCACACGCCAAGAAAACCTGAAATGGATTAACCATATATGAGTAAATATGGATGAAAACAGAGTGATGAATTTTTCTGAATATAATATGAGCCAGGAGGGATAGGTTATGTACTCACTCAGTGGTGTAGAATGTGTATCCTGGTGGGTATAGTCTGGGGTAAAGAGTATGCTCCAATGGATTTGCTCCTCCAACGTCCTGCGGCCAGGGGTGTCCGGCCGTCTCTGAGGCTGGAGGGTGAATTAATAGTGAAAAAACCCACAAAGACCCGCCCAACCCTGGGCGTGGGCCAATGAGAATGGCAATTGTAGCGGGCATTCAGCTTTTTTCAGGGAATTACAACTCCCAGAATGCTCCCCCGGGCCTGAGGGCAAACACTGCACAATTACGTCAGACATCCAGGGGCTGCCGTCACGCGAGGGGGAAGCTGCCATGTTGGAAGCTGGAACGCCATGGACTGGAGGGGGCAGGCGCAGGAATACCCCCCGAAAAAAAACACAAGCACACCGAAGCAGTCCCCCGAAAATGCCCAAGCATGGAGGAGCCATCAGAGGGCCTATGCATGCTGGGGAGGAAATTGGCATGTGCTCACCCCCCCCAGAGAATGACCCAGTGCATAGAGGCTAAGGTGGGACGGGTGCTATGGCCGAGGGCGTCCAGACACAACAACAATCCGAAACACAAAAATAAAAAATTTCCTTGCTAGAGAAACAGCCTATCACGGACCTCCATCCTCAACAGGCTTACAAGCGTCCTTTGCCCAGTACCCATACGATCAAAGACTCCTTAGCCCTCCTGATCACATGTCGAAACAGCACTGTAGGGAAGCAAATCTGTTTATTGGAAAACATGTACAGAAATATATATATTCAGGACAATCCCCCCCCCCCCCTTCTACATAATGACACAGGACGAGGTAAACTTTACTTCTTGTAACAATAGACACACAGGGGTTCAACTTTCCAGCAGTAGACAGTCTTATAAGCAGGGAGGCTGTTAGAGGAATTCCCCCCCTCCTCTCTCCTCCCTGCCACAGATCTCCATGCTAGAAACACACAATACAAACACTAAAGGAGCCTGGCTGGGAGAAGTGTGATTACCTGGTAACTTAGTAACATGGGACAGCATTCACACCTAAATCTGGGTAACAAAGTGCTGTATGATCAGTGAAAACCTTGATAATTCCAGTGTCAGTGTCACAGGTAATGACCGGGGCACATCAGGAAAATATACCCAGAAATAGTCCCATACAAGCACATAACATACATAACTTGGCTGGTTCAGGGAACAGGTAATCCAGGGAAACAAGGGCAGAGACTAAATGGGACTGGTACTGTCACACAGCCATTCCCACTGCTCCCAGTATACGACATGATGTCTGAAATCAACAGGAAACATCTCCGTTTGAATCTACTGAGGCCCTGTGTATTGGGTGGAGACAGTCCCATTAAGTACTCTACAGACTCACAGGATGTTGATCCTACATACATTCCCCCTGTTCAAGAGGTTCCTGTTAAGTGGTATCTGTCACCCCTTGATGTGATGCCTACTGATGTCCCCAGGTCTCAAAATCAAACCACGGCCACTTCTCCTTAAGATTATCCAGCAGAGAACTGGGAGAATTCTAAGAGTCCTAAGGAGCTTGTGCACTCCTGTGATGACACTAAAGAGGGCCCAGGTGAGGGTGTCATGCCTACCCATGATAACCCCCAAGCACCTGAGGCACCTGAACAGTCTCTAGTAAATGACAATTTGGCTGACAAGCTGGAAGATTCTGTCTAACCGGGGCAGCTGTCGGACAAATATTCTAATTATGTTGTGTAACATACTGTTTGTTATTATCATGTTCTCCTGCTTAATCACATGTTTACATGGGTGAATTTCACTGTTTTATTGTTGTTCTCTGAGAGCCGATGTCGAGGACTGCATCTATCAAAGGGGAGGAAGTGTAGGCAGGTGCAGGTTGACCTCCCAACACAGGTGGCACTGTTGCAACCACCTTGCAGGGAGAATGGAGGACAGGAGGATTAATCTATCCTCTTAGGCCTCTGTACGAGTCTCCAGGTGAACTGCTGTCTGATTGGATGCTGTCTCCTGGGTGGCTCCTGCATCCATCTTTTGTGAGGACAGAGCTTAAAAAAAGCCCTGGCTCACTGTAGTTTGCATGTGGTGAGGTTAGAGACAATAACCCACTGCCCAGGGAGAGTAAATCTAGCACAGGGACAGGTTCCAGAGGAGGAGGGACAGTATAGGGATTGACACACACTACCTTGCAGACTTCCCCACTATTGCCTGTACTGTATCTGTCAGCCTTCCGCCTCTGTGTCAGATATCGCCAGCTTTGGTCTTTCGCTCTCATGCTGGAGGTCTGTCTCCTGTGTGAGTGTTGCGCTCTGTTATTACTGGTGAAGAGACTCAATTGTTGTATCTGGAACACTTAATAATATACAATTACTTTGTGTACTGTCTTCCTTTGGGTACCTACCGCCTGGGTCTCCCCCAGCCCCCTGTCTACATGAGCTTGTGTCAATTTCCTCCCACATCAATCACCATCTATTTTACTGGAAGGAATATCCAAATTCATATTGTACATAAAAATAAAAGTAATTTCAAAGCTTAATCCACCCATAACTAAGGATATAGGTATGGTTTGGTAACACAGGGGCTGTGCACCCGTCATAGTTGATGTCATTCACCCGTTGAGTCTCGAGCATCACTTCCAGTTGTTGGAACGCACACTGGCTCAGACAGAATGGCCTGCAGTGCACACTAGGCTGTTTATGTTGGTGCTAATGGCAGCACCCTACAATGTAAGTGTACGCCCATCACAGTAAAAAACAAGGCTTTCTTTATGGGAGAACGCATGCAGGGGGTGACACATGCAAGGGGTTCTTCCAAAAAAGTGGGGTTCTTTAAATAAGTGGGCATTTCCGCTCTTGCACTTCAGCGATCTGCACAAAGCACACATCAACAGCAAAGTACTTTACATAACACCAAACTGCAGGTAACCTGATTTCCAAATCATCTCACTTTCCTCTCTGAAACATGCACTTTTTACCTCTCCTTTTCACAATTGCAACCTCTCTCCTCAAACTCTCTTGTCTTCACCCCTCTTCCCCACCCCACCCCACAAGCTGTACTTATAACCCTCTCTTCTCCCCTCTCCATATTACTGCACTCATCACCTCTTTCTAACCCTAAGCCCATATGCTAACAAAACCCCCAGGATGCTGAAGCATGTTCCCTCCTATAAATCGATCCATATTACCTCCCTTACTCTTCTGCTTCTCCTAGCTTTGGGAGCCATTTCCCCAAACCCTGGGCCTCCCTTATTTAACTGTACCCAACACACCCATCATCCCACACCCTCTGGCAGTAGTCACAATCTACGCAATTTAATCTCCATTCCCCTTCTTCCCAAAACCAGCCTCCCCTTCTCCTGTGCCCTCTAGAACGCCCACTCTGTCTGCAACAAACTCACTGCTGTTCATGGCCTATTTGTCACTAATTCCTTTAATCTACTTGCTGTCACTGAAACCTGACTCCATGATTCCGACACTCCTTCTTCTGCTTCCCTTGGCCTTCTCTGGACTCACTCACCTAGGCCTAATGGATGCAAGGGAGGTGGAGCTGGATTCCTTCTATCCCCACAGAGCACCTTCCAGGTTTTATACTCTCCTCCCTCTCATCATTTGAACCTCACTGTATACGTCTATTCTCTCGAACTTCCCTAAGATTTGCTGTGATCTAACAGCCTCCTGGACCGTTGTCAGCTTTTCTTGATGAGTTTTCTGCCTGGCTACCCTACTTTTTCTCTTCTGAAATTCCCACAATCTTTCTCGGTCACTTCAACATCCCTTTTAACACAAACACTCCTGTTACTTCTAAACATCTCAATCTAACCTCTTCTTTTGACCTGAAGCAATGGGTACAGGCTTCTACTCACTCTGAGGGAAACACCCCTGATCTTGTATTCTCCTACCTATGCGCTCCATGCAACTTCTCCAACAATCCTTTTCCTCTCTCCGACCACCACCTTAGTTTCTCTTTCTCCCTGTCTTGCATCACCTTTCCCTCCAATCGCCTAACCATCACCCATAGAAACCTTCAACTCTTCTCTCCTCTATTCTGCTACTGACCACCTCTATGAATAAATCTCACCCCTTTCCTGCCCCAACCAAGCCACTTCCATCTACAATAAATCCCTGTCCTCCACCCTGGACGAGTTTGCTCCCCTCACTACATACAGAATCAGGCCTCAACCCCTACAACCCTGGCAAACAGATGACACCAGAAATGTCAAAAAACTTAGCTGTGCCCTTGAGCGTCTGGCACAAGACTAAGTCTCTCAAAAACTTCAACCAATACAAATCTGCCCTCCAAAAATATAATTTTTGCCTCCAGAGTGCCAGGCAGACCTATTTTACCACTCATATTAACACTTTCTTATCCAATCCCCATCAACTCTTCTCTACCTTCAACTCTCTACTTCGTCCTTCACCCACTAACTCACTCACTGCCTAAGAGATTGCTAATCACTTCAAAAACAAGATTGACACAATTTGTGATGAAATCTCCACTCTACAGGTATCTCCCCCAGTAAAGACCCCATGTCAACAGGTACAATTGACACTCCCCTTATTCTAGCCTGCTACTATAAATGAAGTTGCTAAACTCCTTTCTAACGCCCACCTAACCACCTCTCCCCTGGACCCTATTACCTCTCAAATACTACGGTCACCCTCTGACTCTATTCTACAATCTCTAACTCATATCTTCATTCTCATCCTCTCTTCTGGCATCTTCCCCAATGCTCTAAAGAATGCATTGGTCACCCCCATACTTAAAAAGCCATCCTTGGACCCTACCAATCTAAGCCCTATCTCCTTGCTCCTCTTTTCCTCTAAACTCATTGAATGCCTAGTCTACAACCAACTGATTGACCAACTCATTGAGAATAACCTTCTTGATCCCCTTCAATCTGGATTTCGCCCTCAACACTACACAGAAACTGCCCTTCTAAAATTCACAAATGACCTACTAGCCTACTACTGAAAACCAATGGACACTATTCTGTACGCCTACTTCTGGACCTTTTGGCTGCCTTTGATACAGTTGACCACCTCCTCTTCCTCAAAAAACTTTACTCCCTCGGTCTCCGTAACTGCGCTCTTTGGTGGATCTCGTCCTACCTATCCCAACTCATCTTCAGTGTCACTTAGAATTCTACTTTCTCCTCTCTTCTTCCCTTCTCCGTCGGGGTCCCCCAAGGTTCTATTCTTGGACCTCTCTTATTTTAAATATATGGCTCTTGCCTGGGTCAACTGATAGCCTCCCGCAGCTTTCAATATAATTTCTACACTGATGACACCCAAATCTACCTCTCCACCCCTCAACTCACTCTCCTCAGGCATCACTAATTTACTAACAGACATAACTACCTAGATGTCACACCACTTCTTCAAACTCAACTATATTTTTGGAGGGCAGATTTGTATTGGTTGAAGTCTTTGAGAGACAGACGCTCAAGGGCACAGCTACATTTTTTGACATTTCTGGTGTCATCTGTTTGCCAGGGTTGTAGGGGTTGAGGCCTGATTCTGTTAGTAGTGAGGGGAGCAAACTCGTCCAGGGTGGAGGACAGGGATTTATTGTAGATGGAAGTGGCTTGGTTGTGGCAGGACAGTGGTGAGATTTTTTCATAGAGGTGGTCAGTTGTTATGAATAACTGGAGTGGTATAGTAGCGCCTGACTTTTCATATATAGTATAGTTTAAAGGTTAGATATCCACTTAAAGGGGCAGCTGCACATGTTTAATCACATTGAATTGTACTGGGCTGGCAGGGGACTAAGTTCACCTCATTAATAGACATGGGCCATGCCAGGAGAGCAGTCAGGTGGAAGATGGAGATGCAGTGTTGAGGAGGCTGTCAGTGGCCCTGAGAGGTACCCCCTAGTCTGGGGGGGGGGTGTCCTGCCTTGGGCCGGGGCTCAGATGCTGGAGATATCCTACCAAAGACACAAAGGAAGGAATCTTTCTTGCAGGCACGGGAGCAAGGAGAGGACAGATTGAGTAGCTCAACACTGTTGGAGACCTACAAAGGGATGAGACTGCCAAATACAGCCAATCTCCCAAGACAGCATTGTGCTTAAGTCTTCAGTCCTTTCCCTGGGAAATAGATCTCCTGAGAGTAAGTGGGGTGGGCTTGTGAAGAGTCAGTCAGGTGGACTTTTGTGAAGAGACAGCCAAGAGGGCTGGTGAAAGAGGTGGGCAGGCAGGGCTTGAAGAGGTGGTGCCAGGATCAGTGACCACAAAGGCAATAGGAGGAAAAGTTACATGCTGTGTCGCGCCATGTGTGCTACTGTCATGGGACTGTGAGTTCCTGCCTGTAATAGGCTATTACTGAATTGACAAGGAGACTGTCAAGTTCCCCCAGGAGTGTACCAGCAGAGGTTGAGCAAAAGTGTGCAGGAGGAAAGTGAAGAGGAGACTGTATATAGCTGTATATAGGACGTGGCCCCTGAAGTTTGCTAAGTCAAGTGGGCATCCCATAACCTACCATCCCTATCCAAGTTGTTAACCCCCTAATAAACAACAAAAACAAAGCTATGGACTGTTCACTGACTCTGTGTGTGTCATGAAACCACAGTAAACATTCTGTTTTGAAACCACAGCAAACCTTCATGTCCTATCTGTTGCCTACCTTTGCTGCATGTGTCCAGTTAAAGGTCGGGCCTCGCTCACCTGTGTGCTTTAGTAGGCCCTCATTAGCTGGTCTCCACCCCAGGCCTTAATTGGTAACAGGATATAACACCTGGCAGTGCAGGGCTGCATTGCTGATCAACGTTTGTCCGTGTTTGGCTTGTGTGTGGTTGTCCCCTTCGTTTGCTCAAAGTTTTATCCGTGTTCTGATCTTTGGCTTGTCTGACTATCCCTTCCTGCTTGCCTGATACCTCGATCTTCGGCTTGTTCTAGGTTTCTCCTGTCTGCTTGTAGCCCTGACCCTTTGCTATTCCTCTGACTATTCTTGCTATTCCTGTGATGCTGCTTCCCCTCTTCCACCTGTAGCCAGCCGAGCGTGAGCTAGGGGACACTGGGGGCCGCGACCTGGATCCAGTTGCAGCCAAATCTATCCTCACCACCAGAGGCTCTGGTGAATACCCACTGGCTCATAGATTCCGCGCCCTGGGGAAACCGATGCACTAGCTCCCTGTGTTTCAGTGTCCGTGCTCCAAGGCCCCCTCTTCCCGTTTCAGCCAGAACTCATTAGCAGCAGTCAGCCATAGGTCCACAACCTTGTGGTGCTCTACACAACCCTTGGTGCTATTCACACTCCAGTGGTACGCACCTGTCACCAGACCCCAGGAGTTGTGACAGTGTGACTGTGGGAATTCGGTGTGCCTGGCTGTGCAGAAGTGGGTGATCCCTATTCATCTGTAGCTCCTATGTGGGATGTGCTACATTTTTATTATTATTTTGCTCCATTGCTTGCTTTGCACTACTGTATTGCTCCATCTCTCTTCATCTTCCTTTCAGTGATGAGTGAAAGTTTATAAGGATTTTAAGTATTATATTATCCCAAACCATTTAGAATTACCGGCTCATGAAGCCGCACACATTTTCTAGTCACATTTAGAACATGTATTTAAACCGTAACAAACAACTGCTCATGTTTCAGATGATCACACTTGCGCTGGTATTTCATGTGCTAATGCTGCACTGACTCAGCATCCCCAGAAATAGCTATGTAACATGTTTCCGTACGGTGAAGTTTGACGTAAGTCATATTTAATATCAGCACCTAATTCCTGCATAGTGAAAATGTTTTTCCTTCTGTCTTACAAGTACCGGCAATTGATTAGGGGTTTTTTTTAATGTGAACTACTTGAGTAAACTTTCATATACTGCCTGATTAGGCACTTGGCACTTGAATGATATATCTGACATAATCTAGCTGGAACTTTTTGCGTGAACACTACTTTCTTTAAGGCTTCCTTCACACCTTTTGCGCATACCTGTGCACACCACACTGTGTATTTTCATCAGCTACTCATCCGTTTCTCATCAGTTTTTTTACATCCACTACCAATGCAAAAACGGATGAAAAACGGACCGTTTGTCAGTTTACATCCATTTTTCTTCTGATCTGTTTTTTTTAACAGAAGAAAAATAAAGCTTTGATCCATTCCAAAAAACGGATTTTGACGGATGGGGATGTAAACTGATGTAAATGGATGATCATACATTTACATCCCTTTTTCCATAGAGATGCATTGAAGTACGTTTTTCATCTGTCAACTGATGGTCCGCATGTGTGAAAAAAAATTCAAAGTCAGCAGCTACAAATCCTATAGCTGCTGACTTTTAATATAAGGACACTTACCTGTCCTGGGAGCCCACAATGTTGGCCCCCGAAGCCGACTCCTCCACCGAAGTCGGGTGCAGGCCGCGACATCCATACTAAGGGAAACAGGAAGGGAAGTGTTGCAGCTTCTGGGACCTGTGTGTCTCCCAGAAGGCAGCGGGGGGGGGCGGATATTGCATAGATCGCTGCACAAGATTGCGGCGATCTTTCCCCGGAAGTGGGAGTGGATACCTGGTTTTGACAGGTATCTGCTCCCACCCAAAAGGTGCCAAATGTGGTACCGGAGGGTGGGGGGTGGGAAGCAGATCCCCGG
>BLSH010037186.1:981238-993117 GCA_018402905.1 Glandirana rugosa
GAGTGAAAATAAGGGGGGGGGGGGGTTTAAGTCATTTTATTGTATATAATGAAGGTTTAAACATGTGTCCAAAAAGTGAAAAAAATGTACTCTAGTGCCTAACTGGTTAAAAAAAGTACACATTTTATTTTATGATGTTTTTAAAATGTTGTGCCTTTTTTATTGTGTCTCTACAAAAAGCATGGAAACAAACAAAATGGTTACATAGTTACATAGTTAGTCAGGTTGAAAAAAGACACAAGTCCATCCAGTTCAACCAAAAAAAAAAGAAAAACATATATATATATATAACCAAATAATCCCATATACAATCTGTCACCCATAGTTGATCCAGAGGAAGGCAAAAAACCCCAGCAAAGCATGGATCCAATTTGCTATAACGGGCAATCGGATTCACCCTGGATCAACTTTACAAAAATAAAAGTGAGCAAAAAATAGCTAGGGGGAGAAAAAGAAGGATTTAATTAGGTCTGATCTGAGGAAAATTCAGAGTTTTTAAGGCGTTAAATAGGAACAAATTTGATTTAAAATAAAACCCTTCACGTCAGAGTTGTTGTTGTGCTTTACGTTGCCCACAACCACGACGCAAAATCAAGTGAAATAGCATTGGCGGCAATTGGTGGGGTGCATGCATGCATCATTTGTGTGCAACACATCTCCGTAGCAACGCTATACAGCACATTCCGCCACAGCGCAACACATCCTCATGTGACTGTACAGGTTAAAGAAAAGTTTTACCTTGCTGTCAGCATCTTGTTTTTCTACACTGCACTCAATGATGTCGCGGGAATAAAAGCACACAACACACTACAAGATAACTTAGCTCAACAAAAACAAATTCAAACTGCAAGTAACTGCATCGCAAACGCTTCAGAAACGCACATCAATGCGCAGATGCCTTAATGCTGGTTCTAACCTGGATCTGCACTGTTTTTCTACATATTAGCTATGAATACCGGGGAAATATCTCCAAGTACTGCCCATTACCAAAAAATACTTCCTGCCTATAGTTAGCTGAAATGGTCATAACAAACTAATTCAATACAAACCATAGTATATTAAAAAAAACTGTATGTGACAAAACAAAGAAAATATTTATACAGCACATACATTTGTACAATAGAATCAAACATGGTTGCATTTTACATCACAAAATGGGCCTTGAAAAAAGTTTAGCTCCAGCATTAGCAGTGACAGTACTGACACCATGTGGTGAAAAAAAAAAAAAACGATTATAAACTGACAGCATTGAGGTTTACTGGTTGCAAAGCCTTTACAACTCGTGTGCAACTATGATAATATTTTAAAAATATATACTGAACATTTTAAAATGAAAACAGTACAAGTGCAAACTTTTTTTTTCTTTAATTCCAGATAGAATGGTGAAGGGTTGGAACCTCTGTTTTTTGTTTCTCAGAGATTTCTCAAATATTATCTTAGTGACACCTGTCTTTAGAGTGGTGGTAAAATGCAGTTCTTTTTTAATAAAATAAAAAGGAGGGTATACTTACCTGCTGTGTGCAATGGTATTGCATGGAGCAACCTCTTACCTCCTCTTCTAGGTCACACCCTTTGCTCCCTCCTTACAGGATTTGACTGACAGCAGTGGGAGTCATTATAAGTATAGGAGCGATTGCTTGCAGGCGTTGGCGACCTCTCATTATAGTGAACGGGGCTGGCAGCTGTACCTAGCCATTCACAGCTGCAGCAGGAATTAGAAGATTCCTGGTACTGCAATTGGCACTGGTCTAAATCCCCAGTGTGAATGTAGCCTAAGGCCTGATTCACACCTATGCAGGTTGCATCAGCACTTGCACTCTACCTGAACACCAGGCAATGCTGATTGGTCAAAGTTCTGACACTTCCTGGTAGCGTTGGAGCTTTCCCTCTCCCTTTCACCCTCATATATTCCTATTATACTGTAGGCAGGTGAAGTCTGCTGTTTCCACTGCAGGTGGCGCTCAACCGCAGCGGCAATGCAGAGGGAGAGGAAGTCATGGGGAACAGGGTTTCTCTATGGTTTCCTGAGTCACTGGGGCAGCAATCTGATTGGATGCTGGCCACCCATGTGACTCTGGTAGCCGTTTTAGGTGTGGCAGAGTCTATTTGAGACCCTGGCCCCTGGGTTTGATGCGTTTAATGCTAGTGGGTAGAGTAGGGAAATGTACCCCATCTGTTAGGGACAGTACTAGCAATACGGAAAGATTCCTGGTGAGGAGGGAATGCGTAGGGTTGCGTCTCTCTGCATACCTTCCTGGTTGGGCATGAGGCGGCCAGGCCGCATTCTGTCCCCACTCAACAGATGCTGTCATTTCGGATGGAACCTACTTCTTCACGTTATTTGTAACCGTGAGTGTGTCTGGCTGGGTAGCTGTCCTACCAGGTTATTCTGTAATGTTGCTGCCTTCTCTTAATATAAGTTTTATATTGCACCTGGCTGTGTGAGTTATTGTTGCACCACCACACTGCACCCCACCTGCAAGCCTGTCAGTAATATGGGCTGCCTGACTGTCTCATTTGAATATGCAGAGGTGGGCAAGCAACACTACTAGAAGTGTCAAAGTTTTACCTGATCAGAATAACGCAGGATTTGGTTATGGCAGGACTCTGAAAACTGCTGCAGCTATGCGTGACCTTTATATTTGTCTTCAGTTTTGCTTCGGCTGTTTGAGTTTTTTGAGTGTTTGAGTCAATTTAGCGAAGTGACTGGCTGGATAAAAAGTTCTGGCTGGACATACACTTCAACTAATGTTTTAGTAATAAGATAAACACATAGGCTTTGATTACTGATCACTTATTTTGTAGAGGCCAATGTTATGCAACAAAGTATGTAATAAAAATAGAAAAGTATTATTTAAAAATACACAAAAAATAAAAAAAGATAGGATTTTTAGGGTGCCAGTCACAAAAACATACAAAAAATGTACACAAGTTTATTCATATATTTCCACAATATATAAAAACATGACAATCTACTAAAACTAATATAAAATCATGCAGATATGGTTGGTGTTATTCCTTGATAATCTGATACTTTAATGAACGTCAACTAGAATGCTTGGTGTAGTCATCTCAACATGTTTTGCCTTGTAAATGGCTTCATCGGGAGAACAAGCACTAAACACATAAGCTGTATCAAAAACATAGGTGAAAAACAATAAGTGCATGTGGTAAATCTTACAAAGACAACATTGTTAAAAGTTTGATGAAAGGCATCTCACTAATAAGTATTGTATGCACAGCCCATACATTGTAAAACTGCATGGATCCAAAAATATCCCCTAAATAAATCAAGTGCTCCATGTGCCCAGGGTGGTATTGTTAAGCTACAGGAGGGATACAGGGATATACAATTTCCAATACATTGGTCCCGGGACTTTAAATGAGGCACATCACATACAAAAGATGGTGTAGTTGGCACATATGACTACAAATGTTACTGTTCAATAAATAAACACAATAAAATCCAACTAAAAAGGATGATGATGAGCTGATTCATAGTATGTAATAAATAAACATTGTGACAATATAAATTCATTGCTGGTCATAATATTCATATTCAACATATTGCAACCCTGAATTTGTTGCATCCCAGAACTCAACGTGTTTCATGGATCACTGTCCACATCCTCAAGAGCAGATGTAAGGTACATATCTATAAAATATGAATAGATAGCAAGATAATAATATCATATAAGTAAATAGATGGTTCCCAAAGTATAACGGAAGCCTAACTACTAGAAATCAACTCAGAATAAACCCAGCAGCATAGGGGGCAGAATATACTGGGGGGATGTCTGTCGGGAGCTGTTGCAGTATAACCCACAGAAATCAAAGGACAAATAGAGGGCAGATCGGGTACTAATGAAGTACAGATTTTATGGTTCATGATGGCACCAACAGTGAATACCAACAAATTCTGTGAGAAAGGTTAAATATGGCTAAATACAATAAAATAAGTGTATTGGTATTCATATCCCTAAAAAGTGTGGCATATGACTAATGTGCAGATGAAAAAAAGAATCTGTGATCAAGGATGTGCAATTAGAAGTAAAGTGCCTAGGATAGGAGTAAAAGTAAAAGTAGGGGCAGTGAAAAAAAGGAGGAAAAGTAAAAGTAGGGGCAATGAAAAAAAGAATCTGTGATCAAGGATGTGAAAGTAAAAGTAAAGTGCCTAGGGTAGGAGTAAAAGTAAAAGTTGGGACTAAACCCAAAGGAAATAACCAGGGAATATATCAATCAAATTAAGAAAATTGAGTACTGTCCGTGATACTTTTTTATTTGCACTAACATACAATTTTTCAGGACAAAATTTCGGGGTATGTCAAGGGAACATACCCCCAAAGCATTTCCTGAAAAATTGTATGTTAGTGCAAATAAGAAAGTATCATGGACAGCACTCAGTTGTCTCTGTCGCAAGTGAACTAATAGGGATACAGTCACCTCAAATAAAGAGAATCAAATACAAAATAGTGCCACAAAGAGATTTAGTACCATAATAGTCTTACATGCTGGAACTAATGGTCCAGAAGGTAGTCCACAATAGCCCACACAAAGGGGGAAAAATGATTAAAAATCACTCCATCTACCATTACTATATATAACAAATGGCCAGCTGCGGGTCCCCCCTAACGCCATGCAGACGCCACCTGTAGAGGGAAGGCACCCTCACCAACCGGCATAACCGGAATACTATGGAGTTGGTTTAATAAAACTGGAGAGTGCAAAATCTGCTGCAGCTGTGCATGATAGCCAATCAGCTTTTAACTTCAGCTTGTTCAATTAAGCTTTGACAATAAAAACATGGATGTTGATTGGATGTTGATTGGCTGCCAGGCACACCTGCACCAGATTTTGCGCTCTCAATTTTTAGTAAATCAACCCCATTGTGGACCTTTAGCAGGGCCTGGTAGTTGAGCGCAGAAAACCAGACCATAGCTCTAGTAGATTGTCATGTTTTTATGCATTGTGAAATATATAAAAAACTTTCTGTGTAGATTTACGGTATGTATGTTTTTGAGGCTGGCATCTGAAAATCCCATCTTTTGTGCACTTGTTCAAAGGGATGCAGTGCCCCTGATTTCTCCTCTAATGCATATAACTTGATTGTTTTTAATTTAAAAATGTCATTAGCATGTTGAAGAACAATGAACGAGAGAAGGCAAAAAAACTGTATAGGCAGATTAAACTTCAGCTTTAAAGTATAACTAAAAGCAAAACTTTTTTATTTAGATGACGTGATGAGGGATTAGAATATCTGTTGGGTTTTTAGTCCTGTCTGTACCCCCTCTAATTGTACTGGTGACCATTATCACACAGATTGAAAGAAAATCCCAATTTTGAGTGGCTGCCACAACAGGAGTAGAAGGGAAATACTTCAGTTGGGGCACTAGTTCTGATGTCCATGGTAACTACCAGGGATTTCCCTCAGTTTGAAAGAATTTCCTCTCAAACCTGTTGTAGCCATTGGACAAAAAAGGAACTGAAATCTCCCCAATGGGATACAATGGCAAAAAAAAAAAATAAACCTGACGGGTCATAACCCTCCCATATTCTATCCACAATTTAAAATGTCTTCAGTTCTACTTTTTTTTGCTTTTATACTAGATAGGATTGTTAGATTTTAAAATATTTTCAAGCTTTCTTAACAGTATTGTCTTCTAAGTACTGGTGACTAAATTACGCTTGATGATCTCTTGATGAAGATTTTTCATAGTCCCTTCCACATCTCACCAATTCTACTCTTTATTTTTAATTTTAATGCCAGACCATGTGTAAAGACATTGCTTGTGCCTGTCTGTACCATGTCCATATCTTGTTATGTCTCCTCGCCTCTTAAAGCAACGTCAGCAATGTGAATGGTAACAAAAACATGTTCTCAGTTTGTACTGATTGTGATTTACATGACTTTATAAATGGTTCACATATTTTATTTTCTGTGTACTCTAGCAAAAAAAAAAAGGAATAAAAGTAATGACGTAATGAACATATTTTCTTTCAACAATATAATGGAGCCATGTGAAAAGAACAGGCCAAAAAGACCTGATGCAATGGTAATAGTATCTCAATTGTATTTTTTTTTTTTGCATAATTTATATTATTTATTTTTTTATTGCTATAATGACAGATATTACAAAATGCAGAAACATACAAGAAAATATTTGGTATAAGTATTGTTGTTGCCTTGCAGGAGAATCATGAAATATGCCAATAATGCAGGATGAACAATGGTTCATGTCTTGTCTTCCTTGCTTTGCACAATAAACTTGTCAAGCTGATGTCAGGATTTTCTGTCTAATATTAATTATCAGGGTAAAGAGGGACAGATTAAAGGCCTCAGTTCTATTTAAACATCTGTTTATCACTAATCCATTCTAACAGAAACAATAATTTATATTTCAGAAATCATTAAAAAAACTAATTTCCTAAGGAATTTGCCACACACTATCATAAAATGTAACAATCTAAAGAAATACACATTTCACCAAGACATTGTCTGCTGCTTTCTCAATCTAGCAACTGGTCGGTGCTAACTGCTAAGTGACTTCTAAATCTGTCAAGGTTTTGTTAAGATAACTTTATTGAGTGTTTTTATCTATCCTTAGATTCACTTTAAAATTCTATGTTCTGTACAGAGGACATTGACACTCAGCAGTATCTTACCCTGCAATTCCAACTGGCCAATTATGGCACTTTAAACTTTTACACCAACTGGCTGTCCTCTTGCTATATTTTGACTCAACAATTTGGCCTAAGCATTGATCATAGCTGCTGTTCTTTGTCCCTGCGGTGGCATGCACCCAGCAATTAGTCTAGGGAATCTATGGTCGCATTTCTTTCTTGCTGAGCTGTCTGACATTCTGTTAACAAAATGTGCAGTTTTATTGTCACGGCAAAATAAGAGGAGCACTGTGCAATTAGACATTTTTAAACATTTCAGTTTTATTTAGTAGAACTTAAAATGTAATTTTTGGTTTTGATGCCAATGTGTCAAAAATGACACACTATCACTTTTCTGATGTCCAAATCAAAGGCATCACTGCAAATCTCCTCTGTCTTCACAAGCTCTCATCTTCACAAGCTTCAAAAATCTTCAGCATCAGATAGTTCCTGGAGTATCAAATGCCTGGTCCCTCTCTTCTTGCTGTGATTCTTTCCTCCGACCCCTTGTCACTGTAGGACTCAGAAGTGTGCTGAATGATGAAGAGATTTCAGCCAGCAGAGAATGGAGGAACATGATGAGTAAGCATTAACCTTTTTCATGACAGGGATGCCTTTGATTCAGATGTTTGATAAAATGACAGTCACTTTCTTTTTTTCAAATTACCAATTTTTTATTGAGTATAGAAAAGGCATAGGTTATACAAGTACAGCCATAATTCAAGTATAGAAAGCAAACATCCGGAGTGTGAGCATAATAATAGTGAGATTAGACAAGATCAGTTGACATAGGGTTATCATATAGTTCTGCATATGCCTTAGGCCTCAGGGACCTGCAAACGCAGGGCGTTTTTTGACTGTTTTTCAGCTGCAGATGTTTTTTTTCTACAGTCAATAAACCCTCCATCATGTTATCCTGTGTTCATGCACACATAGGCTGTTATCAACTGTTTTTAGCAGTGATGTTTTTGAGCGGTAAAAAAACCCTAAGAACTGAGGGTTTTTTTGGATTATTTTCAGCTGTAAAAACGTTCAAACACTTAAAAACGTCCAAAAACGGCAAAAAATGCTCAAAAACGTTCAAAAATGTCAATCCCCAACGTTTTTGGACGTTTTAGACCAATTGAAAAAAAAAAACAGAAAACGCTGGCCCTTTAAAAAATGTGAAAAACGGCGGTAATATAACGCTGGTAAAAGCTGAAAACATCCCTGATAAACTACTGACGTTTTTTGGCTGTTTTTTTAACCGGTTCCCCACCGCGCGCCGTCTTTTTACGGCGGCAGTGGGGGAGCCCTGCGCGAATTGCCGTAAATAAGCGGCGATCTGCATTTAGCCACCAGGGGGCGCGCGCGCGCTCCCGACGCACTCCTGGGGAGTGTGCCCGCGGCTCGCGCGGACCCGATGTCCGCCGGCGAGCCGCGATGAGCGGCTACAGGGAAAGAACGGGGAACCGCCGATGTAAACACGGCGGTTCCCCGCTCTGTCAGTGGGGTATGAGAGATCTACTGATCCCTGTCACTGGGATCAGTTAGATCTCTCATGCCCATGTTAGCCCAACCCCCCCACAGTAAGAACACACCCAGGGAACACAGTTGACCCCTAGCTCTCCCCCCCCAGCTTAACCCCTTCACTGCCAATGACATTTATACAGTAATCAGTGGACATTTAAATTTCTGATCGCTGAATAAATGTCATTGGTCCCAAAAAAGTGTCAAAAATGTCCGACATGTCCGCCCCAATATCGCATTACCGCTAAAAATCGCAGATCGCTGCCATTACCAGTAAAAAAAAACAAAAAACCCAGAAATGAATTCTCACCATCCGTAAACGCGGCCACTTTTGCGCAAACCAATTAATAAACGCCGATTGCAATTTTTTTATCGCAAATATGAGGAATTATATAAATCGGCCTAAAACGGTGAAAAAAAATGTTTTTTTATATTTTTTTTTGGATTTGAATTTTAGCAAAAAGTAAGAAATTTTGGTTTTTTTGCAAAATGGTCGCTCTTCTTTTGTTTATAGCGGCGATAAGAAATGACGCAGAGGCGATCAAATACCACTAAAAGAAAGCTCTATTTGTGGGAAAAAAAGGACGCAAATTTTGTTTGAGTGCAACGTTGCACGACCGCGCAATTGTCAGTTAAAGCGACGCAGCGCCGAATCGCAAAAAGTGCTCTGGTCCTAAAGCTGCAAAACCTTCCGGTTGGTAAGTGGTTAAAGTCCTGTGTGCATGAAGCCTTATAGGTACTCGGTGCATAGGAACCTCACTCATCAACTAGAAAAATGCCCTCCCTCTGAGGTGAGAGCATGTCCAGTCCGGATGGTGAACTATGGATCGTGAGCTACTACCTAGTTTAATGACTGAATTGCGACGTCCTAAAATACCCTAGAAATGATGTAAAGAACCCCCAGTGGACTAGGGGGAACTCTGAGGGGCGCTCAGTAGACAGCCACTTTTAAGTGAACTTGTGATGTGTCCATAGTGATTCACCTAAATGCTGGCCCTGCACATTGCTTATACTTACCCGCCTTTTATACCATTGCAACATTGTTTGCCCATATGCCAAACCTAAGTCTGTTAGATATCTTTTAAGCAGGTACTAGGGGAGTGGGAAACATCTAAGTTTAGTTCTATCCAGGGCTGATTATCAGTTACAATAGGTTGCTATATATTTTTTTTACAAATATCCACTCAAGGTATAGGCTAAACCCAACGTAGTTTAATCCACCTACAGTCAGGTCCATAAATACTGGGACAATTCTAATCTTTTTGGCTCTATACACCACCACAATGGGTTTGAAATTAAACAAACAAGATGTGCTTTAACTGCAGACTTTCAGCTATAATTTGAGGGTATTTACATAGAAATCAGGTGAACGGTGTAGGAATTACAACAGTTTGTATATGTGCCTCCCACTTTCTAAGGGACCAAAAGTAATGGGACAATTGGCTGCTCAGCTGTTCCATGGCCAGGTGTGTGTTATTCCCTCATTATCCTATTTACAAGGAGCAGATAAAAGGTCCAGAGTTAATTTCAAGTATGCTATTTGCGGGGGGGGGGGGGGGGGAGCAGGCAGCGTGTCTCCACAGCTCCGTGCCATCCTGACTAATAAATCCGTTTTGGGAAGCTTTATTTTTGTTCTTTTCCCGGCGCATCGTGTGGCTCACCCCTTCCTGCACCAGGGGATGTCTAAATTGGCCGGGAAGGCGATTCAGACGCCGCAGAGGGACAAGCCGCAGACCCGCTCCCAGAGCAGAGTAGGCCACAGCTCCACCCCCTCCTATGCCTCCGCTCTCTGGCTTAGCGCTCAGCCCCGACCGGCCCAGACACGTGCAGCTATGGAGCAGACGGAGGGAGAGGAGGGATCCGGATTGAGCATCGCGGCCGCGGACGCACTGAACGGATCCCCGGAGATCGCGGCCATAACAGGCCCCATCCTGGCAGCCATAGCTGCAGCCGTCCTAGCCAATCACAGCGCGTTTCGTCGCATTATGGACTTCAACTGGTGATTTTGGGGGGGTTCGAGCACATTTAACCAACACATGGTGGATGGTGGTGGATCCTGTAAGGACTTAATGTCATCCTGATGATGATTTATGACTTTTTTATATATAAGTAGCAGCCACTTGCTTTTATGAGTCTTATTGGCGCAGATTAAGGTTTGGTGTTTATTTAGCAAGGGCGTGCACTGTAGACCTTGGTGGATTTATTACTTGTTCCATTGTTTGGTCAAAGGAAGCGTGTATAGTGAAAGGATATCTTTTTCTTTTGAAAAAAGAAAATTCCTGAACCAATGTTGAAAACTTTTCTGCATGTTGTGTGTTCCTTAAAGTAAACCTCTCAATATTATAATGGTGGTGAACAAGCTGCAGTGCTCCAGTGCTGGCATTTAACAGTGCTCAAACAACCTTTTAGATAGCTTCTTGAGTGCATTGGGTACTCTGATATGCAAGTTTTACATGGTAGAGTCACCTTCTGCCTTATATTCCTATTGGCCCATCGCTATGGGGAGTGGCTTTATTGATCAGTAGAAAGGCCCCAGAAGTCGAAGGGGTTGCCCATTTCTTATTATTACAAGGGGAGGTTAACATTTGCATAATAGAAGCGTTTGTGGGTTCAAAGCCACCAGGGCACCCCAGAAGACATCTCAAAGGACAAATAGATGACTGCACATTTGTGCTACACCCTCTAGAAGCATGCTTCTGACAGGTTTACTGTAAAGAACAACTCCAAGCAAATATAGAAAAGCATTATGTACACCCTCAAAAGTGTCATTGTCAGCCCTTATATTAACTTGTACCGTATGTGGCAGGTAAATAGTATATATTTGTGCAGCTGTGTTATTTGGTTGGAGTTGATGTTTCTAAATTAGGTTGATGACACAAAGGGGTTGACTTACTAGAACTGGAGAGTGCAAAATCTGGTGCAGCTGTGCATGGCAGCCAATCAGCATCTAACTTTAGATTAATTCAGCTTGTTCGATTATAGCAATAACAGTCTAAAAAGCCAATATCTGTATCTCTGCGGTGAAAACAGGTGTCAATACACCCTAATGCTTTGTTAACCAGTAGGCGCCCCTAGTGAAAGATTTCTATTTAAGCCATCTCAACTTTGCCATTGAGTTCTATGGGATATACTAATCAGACAGGTCCCCATTATAGGTAACATATGTAACTCTCAGCTTACACTGGTCTACAAGGAGAAAGCCTTGGAAATGAAAGTAGCTAAATTGTACCAGAATTGGGTCACTAATAAAGGAAAATTAAGTCCTGAGTAGAGTTGAGCGAACACCTGGAAGTTCGGGTTCTGCTGGTCCGTCCGAACTTCGGGACAAAGTCCGGGTCCGGGTCCGGACGGAACCCGAACGATCGCACGGACAACGAACCCCATTGAAATCAATGGGGACCCGAACTTTTAGGCACAAAAATGGCTGTAGGAAAGTCCTGGAAAGCCCCAGAGGGCTGCAAAAGGAAGTAAAATGGGGGTAAGGGTAGGGCAAGTGCACTACAAAAAAATGGGGACAGGGAAATAACTGTAAATATTTTTAAAAAAATAAAAACATAAAAAAAGCAAAAATGGAGGTGAATGTGGATCATCTTCAAACTGTGTCTGAAAAGTATTAATTAACGGTAGAAGCCATATAACTGTTCTAAAATCATCTTCAAACTAGGGCAAGTGCCCTACAAATAAATGGGGATAGGGAAAATAAATTAAAA
>BLSH010037186.1:1028290-1039714 GCA_018402905.1 Glandirana rugosa
AAATTTGGTTAGTGGGGTCACGACGTTCCGTCCTCACGATTGGTGAAACACAATGGACTATAAACGTCTACAGACGTTTCAGGTTCCACACGGTAATATTCTTCCGGTACGTGTAGGGGGTCGTAGACGTTAAGATGTAATAACACGAAGTCGAATGTCGGGATGTCTTGCGTCCCTTAATAGGTTATGATAAAACGAGTACGTTTGACAAATCACAACGACACTATACTATATAAAAGGTCGACACAGTGTCCGACATGTGAACCCATGTGGATAATTATTTACATACTTTACATTGTAGCAAAGTGTAATTTCTTCAGTGTTGTCACATGAAAAGATATAATAAAATATTTACAAAAATGTAAGGGGTGTACTCACTTTTGGGAGTTACTGTATAAGACTCAGTGTGCCAGATGTTTGTAAAATATATATTATATGTTTATTTACTCAAAAAGTATTATGTGATTGAAATCTATACAATGCAGACACATTTATTAATAGGTGTACCCAAGTGTACAGCCTGTGACACAGCTGGAAAATATATCATATCACAGCAACACTAAACAGTTTGCATGAGCAAAATAGTATTGGATAATTCCCTGCGTTCTGTAGGGCTGTAAGCTGAAGCACAATAATGTAGAATTGCAGATGCTGGGGGATGTGCATGGCCTTCTTATAATGGCACACCTTGGACTTTGCAGACATCTGCAAATATCAGGTAACACAAAGTGGTTAGCACTCCTGCCTTGCAGCACTGGGGTGATTGGTTTAAATCCCAACCAAAACATTACCTGCATGGAGATGGCATGTTCTCCCTGTGCTTGTGTGGCTTACCTACAGGTTCTACTATTTCTTTCCACACTTCAATGTATGCTGGTAGGGAACCCCAGTATAAATTGGCCCTAGTATGTACCGTATGTATGCATGCAAGATAGAGACCTTAGACTGTAAGCTCCTTGAAGGTAGGGGCAGATGTGACAGTACAATATGTTAAGCACAGTGTAAACTGTCAGCACTATATAAATACCTGTGATAATGATAAATTCTGTGTGGTTTAATTGATAATTCATTTTATCTTGGTAGTCATTCAACAAGGGTAATGAATGCAATCACATTTACAGCTACTAGAACTAAAAAAAAAAAAGTTTTTATACAAAATAGTCCGGTAATAACTTAAACTCAACCCTTTGTAAATAATCTATTTTTTTAACAGTAGTAATGACGTATATGGCACAGTAAGTGTTATGCGTACATAAATGTATATGCAGAACAGCAAAAAGTCAGTTCGGAAGAGTACCAATAGGAGCATTCAGGGTAACTTCCCACTGAATTGAATGCATCGGATGTAGCACCTCTGAAGAAACTGGAGTATCTCCAGGCGAAATAAACACAGAAGGGCGCAATCTGAGTGTAGTATGTTAACAGATTTATTGTGGTGAAAAAGACAAATAGAAACTCACAATGTGACAGTTAAAATCAGGCTCATCACATAGTAAGGACTGGACAGTCTCACAATAACAGGTAACCTCAGACCAACATAGAAACACTGGGTGGGTGGATATATCTGCAGGACCAAGAGAACACACTGGAGGCACCAAATTAAATGCAGCATAGAATGTACTGAGAAATACTAGTAAATTAGAAACTCAAATGGGAAGGAGAAATGGCACTTTTCGTATGCAATCTGTGAGGGGTCGGCTCATGCATCTGGGATGGGGAGCCTCTTCTTAAAACTTGCAGCCTGTAAAGTCCAGGCGTCAGGCTGGATGACAGCTTAAACGAGGAAGTGGAAACCTAGGATGTGAGCATACCAGAAGTCATCCAGCCTGACGTCCCTACTTTCCCGGCTGCAAGCTTTAGGAAGAAGAAGAAGCCATCCTGACATCACTGGGGGCAGGTGCTCCTCCATTCCATGGAAAGCTCTGGCATTTCATTCTCCATGAGGCTCTGCCAATGATCGGCCTGTGAAGCCCCACCCACTCCCGCCTATGTCCCGCCTTTGCCGACCCACTGTGTCTATACAGCTTGCTCCCAGCTTGGCTTTTCTTCTGTCAGTTTTCCCAATTACCAGATGAGAACAGGAAGGGAGAAGCACACAGATTAATAGAAAAATCTGTGTGCAAACTAACCTGTACTGACTTGTGCTGTTTTACATAGCACTCACCCAGCTATTGATTGGCAGATGGGTGTGTGTTATGTAAAATAGACTGAGCATGATAGAAGGTAGGAGGGCTCTGGCAATTGTAGTTCCCTGTGGGAGATGCAGATGTAAGCCAGTGAAAGGAAATAACATGCTAGCTCTGCTGAACTCCTCCCACCATCACTAGCATCATACAGCAAAACAGGAATGAATAGGGGGATTAGAGGCCCCAATTGCAGCTATATGGTAGGAAAATAATCATCTTCAGTTTCAGTTATTATGTTTATTACCACGTGAAACTTTCAGGTATTTATATTATATGAGGATTTACTAAAATGTGTATTTTGCCTTTAGTTGTACTTTAATGCTGCACTTAGTTTGGCGCCCCCTGGTGTGTTCTCTTAGTCCTGCAGGTGTATCTATCCATCAAGTGTTTCTATCTTGGTCTGATTTTCCTGTTGTTTTGAGACTGTCCACCGGAAGCCCTTTATATGTGATGATTCTGATTTTAACTGTCACAGTATGAGTTGCCTTTTATCTTTTTTCACCACAATAAATCTGTTAATATGCTACACTCAGATTGCGCCCTGCTGTTCTTCTTATTCCTTTTTCTTTAAAGTGGTTCTAAAGCTAAAACATTTTTTACCTTCAGGCTGGGTTCACACTATCCGACACAAAAACGGTCAGACTTTTGATCCTACTTTGCCCTGAAACATCAGTCCTACTTTGGTCCTACTTCCATCCGACTTGAATGAACAAGATAAGATTTTGCTCCGACTTTGAGATAGTGACTTGTACTTTGACCAATCAAAACAATCCCAGTGTGAGATAAATTCCTTTTACTGCTGCTGTAATCACCAAGTCGGATGTCACAATATGCAAAGTGGTTGGAGGGAAGCTTCAGAATGGCAAAGATGTTTTTATTACAAATTATGTGAGCAGACTGCAGTACCTCTTTAACGTGGTTGTAAACCTTAGACGTGAAATATGAACAAAGCTTATCTCTCTATAGTGTGTGCCAGTCTCAACCCAGAGCACTAAGTGTAATTTTCTGTCTGCTGCCTCGTTCCTCTGCTATCAGCATGAAGCACTTCTGATGAGTTTTTCTGACAGCAAGAGAAAAATGCTGACAGGGGAGGGAACAGCCTGTAAATGACAGCCTCGGCTCTGTTCCTGTGTGCTTTGTGGAGGGGAGTATCCTTTCCCTCCAATCAGCTCTCAGAGCCCTCCTCACTGATGTAACTTCAGCTCCCTGTCCCTTGCTTTTCAGAGCTGAGAGATCCTGTGTATATTCTGCACTTTGAATGGATGTAGGGGGAAAGACCTCTGCAGTTAAACAGGTACAACTTATGTGGGAGGATTTGCTTCATCTCTGTGTATCACCTGAGGCCAGTCACGCCACTGAATATATGTAAGGGTTTACAACCACTTTAATGCATTCTCTGCGTTTTGGTAAAAAATGTTTTGCCACTGTCTGTGCCCCCCACCCCAAACACTTAACTGAGTCTTGTATCGATCCAGCACTGTGCTCATGTGCAGTTCTTCTCCCCTCTCTTTCTCTTTTCACATGAGGATAGGGCAAAAGCGGGTGCCATTGGCTCTTGCTGCTGTCATTCAAATCCTGTGATTTTATATGACAGCAGGGGCTGAACTGGGCTGTGTGTGTCTATGGACACACACACAATCCAGCTCGGGAGTGAGCCCGCACATCTGCCCCATAGCAAGCGGCTTGCTATGAGGGCAGATAGAGAAGAGGAGGAGCCAAGATCGCCGGTGGGGGGCCCCAGAAGAGGAGGCTCAATACCGTTGCACAGAGCAGGTGAATATAACATGTTTATTATTTTAAATGTGCCTTTAAAAACACTTTAAAGTAAGCCCATACTGAGAAAATATAGAGGCTGCCCTTTATGACCTGCTATTGAAAACTTAAAATATTTGGCTGTCTCTGACCACAATTTCTGAATTTCTGACTAGGAGCCAGAATGCAAAAAGTGAAGGCAAAGCAAAGCCAGGTCATATATGCATATTTAAAAAGTTTTAGCATCCTTGGATAAAAAGACAGCCAGAAAACTGGCATTCTCATATAAAAAAGTCAGCAATGGACACCTTCATATTTTCCCAGTTCAGATTTCCTTTAAACTGGATGTAAACCCTCACATATACCCAGTGAAGTGAACAGCCTCAGATGATACACGGAGATTAAACAAATCCTCCTATATAAGTTTTACATGTATATCTGCTGTCTTCAGCTTTATATACTGTTTAGAAAGTGCAGATCATGTTAGAATTTTCACTTCCTCATTCTGCACTGTGAGAGAATTCTTGGATTACACTGGGAGACAGCTGATTGAAGGAAAGGCACACACCCCCTTCCAGATAGGCAGAGACTTTCAGACCTGTCCTGTGAGTATAGCAGCTCTCTGCTAATCTATTTATAGCACCCTCCCCGACACAAAATTCAGGCTGGTTTTATCTCCTGTTTCGGAGAACTTGTCAGAAGTTACCATGCTGATAACAGAATGGAGCAGGAGAAAGCCACAGGACTTAGTGCTTTGAAGAGAGATAAGAAAACACTGCAGATATATGTGCCCAGCTCAAATTTCAATCAGATTTACATCCACTTTAAGTCATATTGGCATACACACAGCATATGTAATATTACTCAAACATAGCAAAGGTATAAAATAATTAAAAAATGTTTATATAGTGATGTAACTTGTGATCTACATTTCACATGCAATACATTAACACTATGTTCCTATGCTAGTGCATATTGTAAACTTATTTTTTTTCATGTTACTTACCAACCATAAATCCATATGAAAAATAAAGGAAGTAAATATTTGGAGCAAAGCTGCTCAATATCAGACCCCCGCCGATCAAGAAACCACTGAAAATGGCAACCGGTCGAGCGCCAAGAGAAGAGACACAAGCACTACACAGGGGACCTGCAAAGAAAAGATAACAGGCTGTTTATAATAGCTGTATAGTTTCATGCTGTATTTACAGTATATCACAATGCCAAGGTAACTAAGGAGCAATACAGGGACAACTTGAAGCACTGATATCTTTGATGACTTTCTTGTCCCTTTCTGCTCTGTGAGTGGCCACTAAAGCAGGTAACAAGCCCAGTAATGGCATCTGGACAATTAATATGGATAACATTAATGTGCATACCCATATCTTCATGTTTCTTATTACATTTTACACAGGTTGCAGCAGTGAAACAAATCTTAAAGTAGGCTTCCAGGTTTGGATATCAGTGACAGCTGATGCTCCATTTTTTTTTGGGGGGGGCGGCAAACAAACATACCCCCCACCACCATTCGGTCAGTCGATTGGTCAAACGACCCCGACGCTTGCTCCTCCGCCCACCAGCCCCGCACTTACCCCATCTAGGCCACGAGTAGCTTCGGCTCCTTCTCGCGTCCCTCCTCCTCAGCGGCTTAACGACGAGGGCCCTGCGCTCCGACAACACCCTTTTTTAAAGCCAATTAGAGCCGCAGGCTCTAATCATGTGCTTACACAAAAAAAAAATGCATGTAGATTAGGGGCCGGGCGAATGGATTAGGGGGGCGGTGCCCCTTATGGATGAGCCACCACTGATGGACATGTTATACCTAGTTACAGTGGTTCAGCTTGGATCAATGCAACTATGCATATTTGGCGCTCTCCACCTCGTTCAATCACAGAATGCTTTGCATTCAGATTCAGCGCAAATCTTCACAACCAGATCAATGTTTGCGTGTCCATGCCACACATTCCCATGGCGCACCTAGCCTTATTTTGACAGCAATGCTCTATGGGAGCAGCAAACACATGTATGTTAATAAAGAGGATGCCAGCTGTGCATGTTGATACATCTGAATGCTGCACAGGCAGTGAAGAGCCAGTCTGCTGTATGGTAGGTTTGAGGAACAGGAGATACATACCGTATTTAATTATTTTTTTTTTAACTTGAAACCACACTATAGAACTCTAGTGCCGTGCTTACTTACTTACTTGCTTGCTTAGATATAGGTGCAGGCCTCTATAACTCTATTTTCCACAACTCCCTGGGTTCCAGGACATGCTCAGGGAAGCTACATTTCTCTGCTTCCCTTCCTTGGCAGCTCAGGAAGGCCAAACCTGCTAAGCCAGAGGTAGCTGGGCAAATGATTTGCAGGTAGGTGATCCAGTCTCTACTGTCAGAACTGGTATGCACGCAGTCTGATAGAAGCCTAATAGCATACAGCTTCTCTGGAAGACCCAGCTACCTTGGGAGGCACCTGCCCAATTGCAACCAACGTACTGTAGTTTCAGTGGGGTGGTCTTTTGTCTTTGGGCCTTGGATTCTTCCAGCTGGTTTGCTTGTGTTATCAGATCTACTCTGGACTTCGCTGAGAGGGATTCAGTTTATGAGGATATTTGCAAGTAGCTGTGGTCTGTACTGTTTGACTGAAGTAGAGATTCTCAGGTAGAATGTGTAATAGACTCTGATGCTATGCAGCCACGTGTTACCCTGACTGAACCACACAGGCATTGATTGCTGGGAAGAATCCATGTTTGTGCAGCTTTCATTATTCTGCATTACATGATCTTTGCCATTCTGACCTCTACACCTTTGCACCTGTTTAGTAAACTGCAAGTCACAGTTACTCCCTGTTTAAAGTGGTTCTAAAGGCAGAAGGTTTTTATCTTAAAGTAGACCTATAGGCAAAACTTTTTTTTCATTTTGGATAGAGTAAGGGAGGGTTATAACCCCTGTCAATTTTTTTTTTCGCCATCTGTTTCCCATTTTGGAGATTTCCCTTCACTTCCTGTCCCATAGCCAAACAGGAAGTGGGAGGAAATGTCTGCAAATTAAAGGAATTTCTTGGGGACCCCAAGATCACCAAAACTAGTCTCCCCATTAGAAAATGTTCCCTCTATTACTTTTGTGGGGACAGCTCTAAATTAGTTTTTTTTTTTACTTTCACTTTTAATGATAATGGTAAACAAGACAAATAGAGAGAATGAATCTTCTTAATGGGGGCACACACAGCAATAAAACCTGACAGGGGTTCTTATCCCTCTCCACTCTATCCAAAACTAAAAAAAAGGTTTTGCCTTTACTTACACTTTAATGCATTCTATGTATTAAAATAAAAAAAACTTCTGTGTGCAGCAGCCCCCCTCCCCCCCTAATACTTACCTAAACCACATCTTGATCCAGCGATGTTGCACAAGAGCCTCAGCTGTTCGGACCTCACTGGCTGAGACAGCAGTGGGCGCCATTGGCTCCTGCTGCTGTCAATCAAAGTCAGTGAGCAAATGAGGAGAGAGAGGGGGGCGGGGCTGAATTACATTTCCATGTCTGAATGGACACACACAGCTGCTTGCTGTGGGGGCACTCGGCAGGAGGGAGGGGCCAGGAGCGCTGACGGGGGACCCAAGAAGAGGAGGATCTGAACTGCTCTGCACAAAACCACTGCACAGAGCAGGTAAGTATAACATGTTTGTTATTTTTAAACAAAAAATAAATAAAACAAGACTTTAATATCACTTTAATCATCTGGCCAGATATCTTTTTCTGCTAAGTACACCTGAAGTTGCCTTGGAAGTAGTGAACTGCATCTGTACTATAATATGGAACCAAATGCGCGTAGATAAAGATTTATTCCTGTGCATACCTAAGAACCCCGAAACCCAGAACACTCAGTTACACAAATACAGATTTAAGTTCATAGAGTAAAGCTCTGATCCACTCTTTCCCTCCCCTCTTGCACCTTCTCATTGGTCAGATTTATACATTTAGTGACCAATGAGGTGGCTTAAAAGCAACCCTGTTATTACAAAAAAAAAAAAGAAAGAAAAGTTTTACAGAAAAATGGCTGAATGTCACCATGATTCCCAAACATTAAGGCATTTTAAGTATGACCTGGCACAGTGGTAAATGTGGAAATACCTAGATACATCCTGTTCTGATGTATGGATGGCAAGCCCTAGCATACTGACTGGTAGATTGGTATAAGAATAGAGCTGCAGCACTGATATTACTGCTTGGAAGATGATTGTTCATCTACGTGAACAGATGACTAGTACTCCTATCGCTACTCACTGGAAATATGTCATAGTTTATATAAGAGCGTTTTGAACAGATTGTTTACCAGTAAACACCATTTAAAAATAGAAAAAACAACTGGTTGCTTTTTGCTGGTCACAGATCGCCCCATGCATGTGAACATCACTACAGTTAATCAGGGAATATAAATTCTCATAAATGAGAAATCAAAGCTGATAAAAATCGCCCACATCTTACAGATCTTCCAGTGTGCATGAATATATTTGACTTTGGAGATTTTTGTTGAAAAAAATGGTATGGTTTCTTTAAAAGCTATAGTGTTTAGGTGGTGATTAGTAAAGATACAGTATGATGAATCACTGTGTTCAATACACAGCTGAGCAGACCTCTATTTGCTCTTTTTAATCCACAGCCTATTGCTTCTGAGTCCTGAGTACTGAGATAAGAGCGGTGGTAGCAGTGTTTACTGTAGGATATGAGCATGTGCGCTTATGCACCTCTGTTATATCCAACGTCCACCTTCATCTTAAAACACCCATCAGTCACTTTATAGTTTCTGTACACATAGCCTGATGGAAACCTGATGAAATGAGGAGTCAACAACTAAAATGCCTATTAACCTGTAGCCATCTGTTCACATTGTGCTAAATGGTGCTCAAAGTGCTCTCATTCTCATTAGCTACAACTAGACCAACACACTAATTTCAAGGAACTGTCAACTGGTCATTTCAATAACCCTGACCTCTTAGTAAACAAGAATCCTGCTGACAAGTTATATATAAAGAGAACAGGAAATCTATCATGCGTTTCAATACAATTAGTTTCCAAGAAAACAATACCATGGGCCCATAGAAAAGTACAAGGAAATGTGCAATCAACAGCTTTACCCTGAACATTCATTGCTGTATTCTGAAAAACAGAAAACATCTTAGTTCTGTAATAAGACATCCACAAGCTTTTTACCACTCACTGTCTATTACTTTATGGAGAACAAATAGATAGATACATAATGGTAAAGCCTCAGCAGCAACAATAAAATGTGTTCTGATGCACCCTATGAAACTCCTCCATCCCCATATATACATAGTAAAAACAAAAAATTGCCCTTGAGACTTTAAATGAGGCATGACAAACCAAATAATAAATGAATAGTATATAAATGTATTAACAAGTACAAAATTCATAAATGGACATAAAAGACAAATACCATATTGTCAGGCAGATTTGTAATAATAGACATTATCTTTCCATAGCAAAATGCAATATTACAAAAATAATAGACAAGTCAATCCATAAAAAATGCATCTTTTAGTCCCGACGTGTTTCGTGAATCAGGGTTCACTTCATCAGGGGTTAGTGCATGCATAGATTATGAATCTGCAAAAAGCATTAAAAGCACATGATCATATTCCAATGGTGACCACCAGGTGGATGTCTGCCCTGGGAGCTGTGGGCCTCTGAACTCCTTTTTTTCCACTTTGGCCATTGGTGCCACACCCAGCTTGTCTGCTGTACTCATGCTCCCTTATGTTAGTACCATGGAGGATATACTGGATGGATGGGATTTATTGCAATTGTCCCCAGCAATCACACCTTACGCTGTTTGTTCTCCTGGGTCCATACTGATCCTAGGCCCACAGGTCCCGGTGCAGACATCCCCCTGGTGGTCACCATTGGAATATGATTGTGTGCTTGTAATGCTTTTTGCAGATTTATAATCTATGCATGCACTAACCCTTGATGAAGTGAAGTCTGATTCACGAAACACGTCGGGACTAAAAGATGCATTTGTTAAACAAATTATGAATTGACTTGTCTCTTATTTTTGTAATATTGCAATTTGCTATGGAAAGATTATGTCTATGTCTACAAATCTGCCTGACAATATGTTAATTGTCTTTTATGTCCATTTATGAATATTGTACTTGTTAATAAATGTATATACTATTCATTTATTATTTGGTTTGTCACGCCTCATTTAAAGTCCCAAGGGCAAATTTTTTGTTTTTACTACATAATGATAAAACCTATTTCTGCTTTAGAATTTAGGTTTTCTACTTTTTTTTATACAATTACTAAGTAAAATTTGTAGCCCTTAGTTTTCTCTTTATAATATCTTCTAGAACTGTAGCTACATTTACACACAAAACCTTTGGTTTAACTTGAGTGTAGTGTAACAGTATAACAGGACAAGCTGGATATAAAATATTCCATTTAAGTGCTATTGTTAATATTCAGTACAACTCCTTCAGTAATTTCCTCCACTCACCTCTGTTGTTGCGCTTTACAGCAGTAGTACCCTTTACATCAGTCTTTCTCAACCTGGTTAACACTAAGAAACCCTTGAAATACCTTTCCAGTCTCAGGAAATCCCTGCTAATAATTACTATATCCAGAGGCGGCTCTAGGCTTTGTGAGGCCTTAGGCAAAACTTAGATATGAGGCCCCACTGACGCCCATAATTGGAAAAAGAATTAAAGTGATAAAAATTAACTGTATTAGGAGGGTACAGTATAGGGGGAGGGTACGTGGACAGTGCAGGGTGAGGGTAAGTGGACAGAGTACAGGGAGCAGGAGGGTACAGTACAGGGGGGAGCAGGCGGGCACAGCACGAGAGGGTAAGTGGGCACAATACAGGGGGCAGGAGGATACAGTACAGTGGGGGAGAAAATGGGCACAGTACAGGGGAGGTAGGTAAGTGGACACCGTACAGGGGGTAGGAGGGTACAGTAAAGTGGCAGTATTGAATAATATAGATATGGTTTCCTCAAGCAGAGCTGTGCAGGGAAGCTGCCCTCATAGATCCCAACTATTCTGGCATTGCTGTCACTGGGCTAAATCTATACTGGAATGACAACTCCCCCTCTACCTTCCCCCTCCAGAGTTTTTTGCTCTCTTCCAGAACTTTGCAGGGGTTAAGGAAGGACCCTGAGGTGGAGCATTTTATTACTGCTGCTGCTTTTGTGGGTGGGGTACTGTGCCAATCACATAGGGTGAATAGGAAAGGAAGGTCAGCAGGGATTGGCACAGAACACATCCTGCCCACACAAGCAGCAGCAGTAGTAAGATGCTCCACCTGGGGCTTCTTTCTTGGCCCATGAAAAAATGGGAGCGGGGTTGGGCTGGGAACCATGGGGTAGGTGAGGAGGAGGAGGATGGAAAAAGGGGGGACTGGGTGGGAGATGGGGAATAGGTAGAGGAGAACTGGAGTGGGAAAGAAAGAAGAGAGAGAGAGACAGGA
>BLSH010037186.1:1049985-1060216 GCA_018402905.1 Glandirana rugosa
AAGGGGATGTGTAATGATTTCATACAGTAATGTAATCTGTAAGATTACAGTGTACTGTATGTATAGTGTGTGTTTCACTTTTTGAATTTCCCGCCGGTCTCCGCCCCCGTGTGATGCGACGCTCGCAGGGAACGGAGCCCGGCACACAGGAGTCATCTGGCGGCGGACACAGCCCGCAGACACGGCGGGGGACATTGCTGGATCCAGGGGACAAGGTGAGTAGCGCTGCCTGGATCCAGCAATGCAATCTCGAGTGTGGCTCGGGGTTACCGCTAATGGTACTGAAATTCCACCCTCGGGATTACCGCCAGGGAGGTTAACGTGGCATCAAAAAACGTGTGTATGAGGCCTTAGGCTTGCACTAGTCATTTGATTTCAAGTGACCTGAAACAAGCATTATGACAGGAGTTCACATTTTCCAGACCGAACAGTTGTTGTAGGTCAGTGACTTACTGGATAACAAGGCCAAGGTTAGGATGACTGGAACGTGCACATTCAAAAGCAGGTGAGAAATCGTGATGCCCATAATTCATTGCAAATTCATTTTAGAGTGAATACGCTTCAATGTTGCACCTGTAAACGCTCATGTATACCTGCCCTTTGTTTCCCCACCACTTCTTTTATCCATAGGAGAAAGAAATAATGACCTGTGTAAGCTCCAAGTCACAAGCTAGAGCATACAAAGGGCTGATGACTATGATCCCATTATGCTGGGTGCCTCAGTGGTCAATCATCAAGCATCAATGTAGTCACATAGATGCAAGGAGAGTGAGCCACATGTTCCATCAAACCCAAGCATAATTTATCACTTTTCACCCCCTGAGCAAAAGAATGGAAGGCAAGTATTGGAAGTTTGGGAGTCCTGCTTGGGCACAGCACATGTTCATATTAAGCCAAATACATGTAATTATCTAAAATAAAACTATAGTTTTTTTCTCTCTAAACAATAAACACGTTTGAATCCCTACTAATTCCTTAGATAACCCACATTAATCTTGGCAAGAATTTCTTAGGAGTAAACAACCGTTCTAAGCTTAGAGCCTGTGCTGTTAGAATTCTTTAGTAACTGCTCATTTTATACAGAATTTCTTCCCTGGATTTCACACCACGCCATCAAGAAAAGAGGAATCAAGTAATGGTACCCACCACCAGTTTAATTTAACCAGTAATCACCTACACATGACCATTCTGATGAATATGATATTGTGAAATAGAATAGGGAAATAATCAACTTTATAAACATTATAGATCACCTCTCTCGCTCAATCTTGCAAAATATCTTGAAGTCTTTCGTCTCATTCAGTAACAAAATGTACATTTTTTTTTGTAAAACTTCTATTATGAAACACATTGGGGTTGATTTACTAAAAGCAAATAGACTGTGCACTCTGCAAGTGCAGTTGCGCCTGAGCTTAGTAAATGAGGTAAAGCTTCACTTTGCAAAGAGTACCCAATCATGTGCAAGGAAAATAAAAAAAATACTGCATTTTTGCTTGTACATGATTGAATGATGGAAGTCAACAGAGCTTTTGCTCATTTAGTAATCTCTTTGCAACTGGATTTTACAAAATGCACTTTGCAAAGTGCACAGCGTATTTGTCTTTAGTAAATTAACCCCATTATGTGTTGAAAGGAATCAGGGAGCATTCCATTTGCCAAAAGTAATGTTAGATAACTGCGTCCACCATTTCTTAAATATGAACACCAGGCTAAACAAATATTTTTGAGCCATGTGTATTTTTACTTGATTTTGCTGTTCTATGTATATTTCTTACAGATCAGTACAGTAGTCCAGCATAAAACGATAGCTCTGTGTAGAGGCTATCTGTAATAAGGACTGCCCCTGTGGCGCCACAATCGGCGACCCGCCAAATGTTGTAATGGAAGTGACGTTTTGTCGCCGCCATCTTGCTACACCCAGCACTCGTCCACAGTAAGGATTGAGTGAGAATGCGGCAAGCGGACATCTGTTTACACCCACCGGAGTTTTTAATTTCACACTTATTTTTAAGAGTAAACGGAGCTTACATACTGAAATACGGTATTTACAGATACGTGACACTGTTTTGATGTTGAATTTTAAAAGCAGTGGCAAGGCTGCTGATCTGACAGCTTTGCTAATGTGACAAAACACCGCTGCTTAAAATGTAACATGAAAACAGTGAGATGGATTTAAAAATACTATATTTCGCTATATAAGTTTAGTTTACTGTTACAAATAAGTGTGAAATCATAAACTCTGGTGGGTGTAAAAAGATGTCCGCTTGCTGTCTTTTCACCATATCCTTACTGTGGGCAAGTGCTGGGTTTAGCAAGATGGCGGCGACGGAACGTCACTCCCGTTACAACATTTGGCGGGTCGCCGATTGTGTCGATACACCCCCTGTAGTATTCCGCAGACAGATTGTAGTGGGAGGAGCTGCACAGGTTATCTACAGCACAGTGATGATGTCACTTTTACTTTTACAAGCTAATATCTGGGTTTGAAAAGTGGCATTTTACACATTTATATCATCTGTGGCTACATTGAAATATAATTGAATGAAAGGATTTTGCCTGGAGCTTAACTTTAATCACTTCAATACCAGGCAGTTAGAACACTTCCCACCCAGACCAATTTTCAGCTTTCAGTGCTGCTGCGCTTTGAATGACAATTGCGCGGTCGTGCGACTCTGTACCCAAACAAAATTTTTATAATTTTTGTTCACACAAATAGAGCTTTCTTTTGGTAGTATTTTATCACCCCTGCCATTTTTATTTTTTGCGCTACAAATAAAAAAAGACCGAAAATTAAAAAAAAAAAAAAGTTTTTCTTTGTTTCTGTCAAAAAACTTTGTAAAGTACATTTTCTCCTTTACTGACGGGCACTGATGTGGCTAAACTGATGGGCACTGATGGGGCTACACTGACGGGCACTGATGAGGCAGTACAGATTGGCACTGATGAGGTGGCACTGATAAGGTGGCACTGATGTTGGGGCACATATATGCAGCACTGATGGGCAATGAGCACTGATAGGTGGCACTGATAGGTGGCACAGGTGGGCATTGGTGCATATTATTATTATTATTATACAGGATTTATATAGCGCCGACAGTTTGCGCAGCGCTTTACAATATTAGGGCAGACAGTACAATTACAATACAATTCAATACAGGAGGAATCAGAGGACCCTGCTCGTTAGAGCTTACAATCTAGTGCATATAGCACTGTTAGGGATGGCACTGGCAGGCATCACATATGGGCACAGTGCCATCCCTACAGTGCACTGTATGCCCCTTACCTGGTGGTCTAGTGTGGGCTCCCTGGTGGTCCCTGGGTGGCCTTCAGATCTTCACCCTGGTGGTCCATGGGCGGGCTCCGAATGTTGTCCCTGGGGGGGCTCCCTGGTGGTCCTGGTCAGCTCCCTGGTGGTCCAGTGTGGCGATCCTGAGGGGGGCTGCACTGATAAACGTTCAGCGCAGCCCCCCCCATCAAGAGAGCAGCCGATCGGCTCTCCACTACTCAGGTCTGCAGACCTGAGTAGAGGAAAAGCCGATAAACGGCTCTTCCTTTTTACACTGTGATCAGCCGTGATTTAAAGCAGCATTTCCCAACCTTTTTTAAGTCATTGCACCTTTTAAAGTATGCAAAATCTCCAGTCTATGTAAAATATATGAATGTTACCTATCAACGGGAAACCTGAGCCGTAGACGATGCACACCACCACCTTGATGAAATTAACTTGTGCATCGGATGTCTCCTATCACATCAGAGCCCTCTTATACGTGAGAGCCCACCATCACCTTAAGGTACCCCCACAAAAGAGTCCCTTCATCATATTAGATGATGAGGGGACCAGAGAGCCCACCAATCACACAGTTCCTCCATCACAGAGCCCCCCATTGACAGAGTCTGCCCACACAGTTATTCAATAACAGAGCCCGCCAATCACACAGTCCTCGTCATCACACAGTCTCCCCATCACAGAGCCCCTCAATCACACAGTACCCCCATCACAGAGCTCACAATTACACAGTCTTATAATCACACAATCTCCTCTTCACATCAGAGCCCTGAAAAAAAATGATTTACTTTAGTAGAGTAGGGAACATTATATAGTAAACCCAATCAGCATTTTATTGTGGTTTGTGTCCAGTGGCGGCCGCTCCATAAGAAGCACACAGGTGCCACCACCCTTATCCATTGTCTGGCCCCCTGCTTTACATACCGGGATGCTGGACTATGTATTCCAATGGGGGGTTTTTTTTAAACACGTGATTAGAGCCAGAGGCTCTAATAGGCTTCAAAAAAGGGTGGGTTCTGGGCGCAGAGCATTGTGCCCGAAGCCCACCCAGTTGTGTGACGATAAAGAATGAATATTCATTATCGCCACACTTATCCTCCTCCCGGTCAATCAGGAGGCCCCTATTGGCCAAGGAGTCTTATGACTCCCTGGGCAATCGTTTCTCAGGACACACTTCCTGTTTCTGTTTGGCCGGAAGGAGAATGTCTCCTGTGTGCTCCGGCCCCGGCTCTTCCTTCTCCCTGGGGGGATGATTGCCGCCGTCCGTGTCTCCTGCGGGGCGGCTTGCTGATCGCTGCCGTCCATGTCTGTGGGGGGTGTTGGTGTGCCCCCCCAAAATAGTGAGCACCAGCCGCCACTGTTTGTGTCCATGTTGAATATTTTCCCTTACTTCCTTCTTTGTCATATTATTCTTTCAGATAGCAGTAAAACCTTTCCCACCCAAAAAAAAAATAAAACATTTAATGTGCAATATTAATTTTTTAATTGTCAGTGCTATAAAATACTAGTAATAAATTAATAAATATGCTAAAAGACTCCTTTATAACTGTACATTACATCCCAGGAAATGAGCTCTGTGTAACATTATTTATCTACAATATACACACTTCTCTTTAAGACACATCTACAATTTACAAAGTGTTGGAAAACCACATATTGTCACAACATTTAACCTTTTATTAACATGTACCGGATCTCTGCACCAGCTAATGTTTACCATCTATTGTATACATACACGTGTGCATAAAGTAGGTAAACAGCAAAATGGTCTCATTCCTACTGGTTTAACTTCGGACTTAAAGAAATATTTTATTCCAGGAAGACGAGATGGAATTGTACATGTTTTTTTTTTTTATCAATACATTTTTTATTGAGAAATGCAAGATTAATCAGATCAGAGCAACTATACAAAGCATATGTCAGTTGTAGAACAAACAAAATCATATCCATGTCAGCATGTCAGAAGGGGCATTCTGGCCCATCTAGTTCGCTCCACATAGAGCAGTGGTTCTCAACTCCGGTCCTCGGGACCCACTAACAGGCCGGGTTTGCAGGATAACTGAAATGCATCACAGGTGATATCATTTGCTGCTCAGTGATTGCCGTAGTCTAGTCTGCATCTCCCCAAGGTAATACTTAAAACCTGGCCCGTTGGTGGGTCCCGAGGACTGGAGTTGAGAACCACTGACATAGAGTATGCGACCCTAGGGTCAGCAAACAGATTTTATAGGTTTTAGATGTAGGAGAGAATAGGAAAGGAAAAGAAAGGGGGGAGAGAAGCATGATATCTAGAGTCAATAACATAAAGAAAACATGGGAATATAGCCATAGCAGAGAGATATACAGGGTGGGCCATTTATATGGATACACCTTAATAAAATGAGAATGGTTGGTGTTATTAACTTCCTGTTTGTGGCACATTAGTATATGTGAGGGGGGAAACTTTTCAAGATGGGTGGTGACCATGGCGGCCATTTTGATGTCAGCCATTTTGAATCCAACTTTTGTTTTTTCAATAGGAAGAGGGTCATGTGACACATCAAACTTATTGGGAATTTCACAAGAAAAACAATGGTGTGCTTGGTTTTAACATAACTTTATTCTTTCATTAGTTATTTACAAGTTTCTGACCACTTATAAAATGTGTTCAATCTGCTGCCCATTGTGTTGGATTGTCAATGCAACCCTCTTCTCCCACTCTTCACACACTGATAGCAACACCGCAGGAGAAGTGCTAGCACAGGCTTCCAGTACACCATTGTTTTTCTTGTGAAATTCCCAATAAGTTTGATGTGTCACATGACCCTCTTCCTATTGAAAAAACAAAAGTTGGATTCAAAATGGCCAACTTCAAAATGGCCGCCATGGTCACCACCCATCTTGAAAAGTTTCCCCCCTCACATATACTAATGTGCCACAAACAGGAAGTTAATATCACCAACCATTCCCATTTTATTAAGGTGTATCCATATAAATGGCCCACCCTGTACATTAAAAATCCTAATCCTGTGGAATTGTACATGTTAACAAAACATGGGTATAAAAAATGAGCAACAACTTACAGACAAAACTGAAAAAAAACAAAACAAAAAAACACATAAAACCATGTATACCTTCCTATGAGGCTAACTTAGAGTTCTCAGATTAAAATGAGTGGCCTGATTACACTGTCAACACTAAAGTAAGTAGGAAAAGGGCTAATAGAAAAAACAGCTGTTTCATGTTCCCATAATTAGAGAGAACAATATTCATACATAATTAATGTAATAAATGTGCAAAACAGATGAGACTCTGCTTTGAAGATCTAATTTTCAAGTAAACATTTATAATACAAAATATTGAGTTATCGCTGCAGCCCGTTTCAGCCCAAACTTTCCACATCTGATGCACACAATGGCCTACAAAGACTGCCATACACGACACACATAAATATCTATTGCAACATAACTTTCTACATGGATTAGTACGAAGATAGCTTTGGCTCTATGCCTGTGTATGCATCACTAGTACATTCAAGTAATTTCAGAAAAAATAAGCAACTTACTTGCAAGCAGTCCCACTCCACCAGCAAGTGACCCAACCCATGCAGTCTTCCCTTTTCCTTCATCAAAGACATCTAACCATTCCACGTACAAGACACCAACAGCCAGTGGAGAACCATAGCACAGGAACTGAATAAAGAAGGATGCAGTGACAATGATCCAGCCCCATCCTCCATCTGGTGGCTTCTGATACATTGTGAAGACTGTCAGTCTAAAATTCTGTAATATAGTTTAAAAAAATATATATAAAAAATGATATATACACTGTATATGTATATGCTGTGTGTGATGGATATATCTATCTTTCTACAATAAGAGAAGGGTAAAGTTTATGCTGCAGTACTATTTATATGTAAAATAATAGTGATATTAATAGTATAATCCTCTCAAACATGTACATTTGAAATTTAAACGTATAGGGGTTGATTTACTAAAGCTGGAGAGTGCAAAATCTGGTGCAGCTCTGCATAGAAACCAATCAGCTTTCAGGTTTTATTGTCAAACCTTAATTAAACAAGTTGAATTTAGAAGCTGATTGGCTACCATGCACAACTGCACCACATTTTGCACTCTCCAGCTTTAGTAAATCAATCCCAAAGTGTCACTAATTCCACATCATAAAAAACTATCAATAAATGGTGTATTACATGCTGTTCATGCTCACTCAGCCATTATGAGATTTGTTTCCTGTATTCTGTTTTTTGTAAACTTTATTTTCAGAATTTTCTTCCTTTTGCTTTTAAACATTAACCATTCAAGTACATCAAAAAGAAAAGAAAAATAAAACAAAATAATAAATAAACATTAAAGCATAAGTACCACACACAATGATAATAATAAATGTAGAAATACTACATATATTACAAAATGATATTGCTACTGCTGCTAACTAAAAACGCCTATCGACGGAGCATAAACGGCCCCCAAATCATCTTCCTTCTGTTACCATATACATTTACAATGTTTTTGAAGTTCAGAATCAGCATTATTCATATTTATCCCTTTAACCCTGTACCATATTGGGATAGAGACCAAACAGCAAAAAGCATGGTTGGTCCTGCTGCTCTATCTCCACCTTCTGTTCATACCCCCAATTTAGCTAGGGATTTTGCAGCTGTGGTGGCAAATCTGCACATGCTCAGTTTTCAGTGAGTTTCTATGCAGAGCATTTCCTCCCTATCACATCTGAGCAGCCCATGTGACTATAGAGTCACACATGTGAGTGTATACACAGTGGTAAATGACAGCAAACTCCCTCCTTCCTCCTCCATGCCCACTAACCAGCTAAACACAATGGAGATGGGGCATTACATGTAGATTATTGGAGGTTTCACCTCCCTCTTATTCTGAGACACAGACTGGAGGGGGGGGGGTGACACAACCTGTCACTGGCAGAAATCCACCACACCATGTTATTACCAAAAATAATAATGAATTAATTTCAATTATATATTTGTATGACAATTTAAAACATTTCATTGATATTAATTATTTGTGTTACTCTATATTCCAAAGGCTGTTTTTTTTTTTTTTTTAGAACATGTGACCAGCAGCAGAGGACTAGAAGCTCCTCCTACTTATGTTTGCCTGCAGACAGGCTGGGAAAAAGCTTGGTTATGTGACAGCTGTATATCGATCAGGAAAAAGGTACTTGGATGTTTTTCTTTTATTAAAATAATTTCAGTACCATCATCCACATACAGAAACAAAATGATCTATGTAAATTAAACAGTGTGTGTTTAGTATCACTGTAAGAGACATTGGGGTTGATTTATTAAAACAGGAGAGTACAAAATCTGGTGCAGCTGTGCATGGTAGCCAATCAACTTCTAACTTCAGCTTGTTCAATTAAGCTTGGACAAAAATTTGGAAGCTGATTTGTTTCTATGCAGAGCTGCACCAAATGTTGCACCTTTCAGTTTTAGTAAACCAACCCCACAGTCTTTAAAGTGTAAGTCGATGCAAAAACTAAAATCCCTGCATCTATAGCCACCACCCACATTCTAACACTAACCTATCTAACCTCGTGAAGAAAAAAGCAGTATACATACCTTTTTCTGTAGGCGATCCGACCCGACCTTCAGTCGGGGAATCTCTGATCCCACGGTGAGCTGTCAGCCACGGCTTCTGTGTGGAGGCAGGTGCAGAGGACACAGACGACAACGGAAGCCCCATGGGTGACGTTACTTCCCATTCATTTCACAGCCGTTGTCAGCCGTGTACTGTGCAGAGCTTCCACCGATGGAGACCGGGTCGGATTGCCTGCAGAAAAGGTATGTATGCTGCTTTTTTTCTTCAAGGGGTTAGATGTTAGTGTTAGAATGTGGGCGGCCATAGATGCAGGGATTTTAGTTTTTGCATGGACTTACACTTTAAAAGTTAAAGTAATGGTCAGCCATTATAAACCTTTAATTGCAAATGCCCTGTCTAAGGGCTGCCCTTCTTTTCTATGTTTCTATGAAAAATCTCCCGTGTGCTCATCTGATACTAATTTCACTTTAGTGGATCTAACTCCTTGCCATCTGCTATTTCCCTGTAATTTAACTGTTGGTCCCCAAGGCCTTCTCCTTGGATATGTGTATATTGGTTGGGGCTTAAACCCCATTGTCAAAGAAGTCAAGCCTTTTGGAACAAAGTCAAACTAAAATCAGAGAGGTGCACAAGACAGACTATATAACACAAATGCATATAAATGACATTTGAATGCATTATTTTGCCATTATTTAGTAAATGTTTTCTAGCATGTTCTTTCTTATTTTCTTTTCTGCAGGTTCAGCTCCCCGGGGCCCCCAAGAATATGGGTTTTTTTATTTTTTGGTTTGTTTGTTTTTTTTTTTTTTGTTTTTAAATAAACATATCTTTTTTAGATGTCTTTTTTAGATGTCAGATTCAGCACCTGGCCACATGGTGCAATGACAACAGCCTGCTCCTTAACACCTCCAAGACAAAGGAGCTCATTGTGGACTTCAGAAGAGAGTCAAGAGGCACGCATGACAGCATCCAGATCAATGGAATGGCTGTCGAGCGTGTCTCTAGTTACAAGTTCCTAGGGACCCACATCTCAGAGGACCTGTCCTGGACTATAAACACCTCCAGCGCAGTTAAGAAGGCCCACCAGCGCCTCTTCTTCTTGAGGACACTGAAGAAGAATCGGCTGTCCTCGGATATTCTGGTGAACTTCTATCACGGTGCAATAGAAAGCATCCTGACCAACTGTGTCACAGTCTGGTATGGGAGCTGTTCTGTTGCAGAGCGCAAGGCACTACAGCGAGTGGTGAAAACTGCTCAGCGCATCACAGGGACTACCCTTCCAGCTATGGAGGACGTTCAGAGGAAACACTGCCTGCTTCGAGCTCGTAACATCTACAAGGACTTCTCTCATCCTGCCCACAGACTGTTTTCT
>BLSH010037186.1:1075406-1107551 GCA_018402905.1 Glandirana rugosa
GGGAACAAATCTGGGGACTATAAAGTGGTTGCGGGGGATTACCCCAAGGTATTTTTACTATTTTTTATTTATTAATTTAACGTTTTTACTATATATATATATATATATATTTATGATGAATGTGGTTACAGACGGGATGACTATAGTAGTCGACGAGGTATATATGTGTACGGGTAAGTGTGAACACAAATTGGAAACCTTACGTGTGGGATTTCGTTGTCCGACGCGTGTGGATACACAGAATGTATAAACTAAACGTATTACGTATATGAAACTCATTCTTAAGGGGCTAGGAATGGTTGTTATCAAACAGTGATTACATTGGCATCTATTCAATTGGACCAGATTTTGTCAAATTTTCTTGGGCAGTTGCAACTAGTATAGGTCAATTTATAGAGAGAGAGAACCACAACAGCTGTCTTCCACTCCGCCACGGGGGAATTCTTACTCAAAGTATATGCATTATGCAAATCAAATATGTAAGACACATAGGTGTGCGCAGCCTGTTGCTTTAGGGTGTGCATTCCAAAGGTTAAACACAAGTGTGAATGGGCATGTGTATATATGGAGCAGCTGATGATATCAGTAGGGCAGACATTGGTGTAAGTAGTATTTATATATATATATATATATATCATTTTTGCAATTTAATTATTTATTTTTTATCATTTTTATGGAACCCCATTAGGGGGCGTTGGTGAAATATCAGGGGTCTAAACAAGGGGAATTTGCTCCACACTGGATGATTGGGGTGTGTCCAGCTACACCCTGTGCGCATGCCTATGGTGAGAAAGAAAACATTCACAGCAAAGGAAAATATTACAGATGTAAGAAGGCAATAACATTGGTGTGTTGCAACCATTACATCTGCAGCTATAGTTTTCTAGCAAATATTTTTGGAATCAGCTCCTGTCTCAGGTTTCCAGCAGCCGGTCTGAACTTCTGTCCTGTTCTACTTGGCAGTCTGTCCAGCACATTTATAGCTCATGTAGTATCAGTAGTATTTTGTTTTGTTTGAACAGTAAATACAAGGTGCTAATCATGACATAAACCTAGAACATTCAAGATTCTGAAAGTGATAAGGACCATTGCTAAACAAAAGCTTCTATACTTCACCAAGTGATATGGCGCTTTAACTTAGGCTTCATGCACACAGAAAATGTCCAAAAAATGTCAGTTGCTTATCAGAGATTTTATCAGCTTTTACCAGCGTTAAATTACTGCCGTTTTTGCATGTTTTTTCGCATTTTTAAAGGGCCAGCGTTTTTCTCTTCCAATTGATCTAAAACGTGCAGAAACGCTGGGGATCAACGTTTTTGAGTGGTTTTGGGCGTTTTTGAGCGTTTGAACGTTTTTACACCTAAAAAACGTCTCTCAGAACCCTCAGGTCTTGGGGTTTTTTTACAGCTCAAAGACGTCACTGCTAAAAACAGCTGATAACAGCCTATGTGTGCATGAACACCATAGGATAACATGATGGAGGGTTTATTGTCTGTAGAAAAAAACGTCTGCAGCAAAAAAAAGCTGCTCTAAAACAGTCATAAAATGTCCTGTGTGCATGAGATACACACGGCATTTCTAATGCAATCGCTGCACTGGTAAAAGAAAACAAGCACACCGGGCTTCTTTGTAAACTACCAACTCTGACTAATGCTAATTCACCAGCAAATAGAATTTCATCTTAAATGGGGGTCAAAAAGCCTCATCCAAAAGCCTAAAGATCTTATTTATAAAGACTGTGCAGTGAGACAAGATAGGGCAGCCTGTTATTACCATTACTAAGTAACCGCGTTACATTCCATCTTTCACCGATCTCACTCCTACAAACAAAGGCCACATGCACCCAGGCATAAAAAAACACTGCTTTTACAGATGTACAGCATACTTTTCTTTAAACCCAGGACCCTATAGAGGATTCTCTATATCTGGTCTCCCATAGTACACAGAACATGGAAATGCAATAGTTTTAGTAAATATAAATTGCTACATACCTTTTCTCATCAGCAGTATACTGCAAAAGTATATGCTTAAAGCTTGTAAAGCTGGTTAAACCAGTTAAAGCTTGACCCTCAATCTAGACAGTGCTGATTGGCCCTGTGCTGATCACATGCCCCCTTCCAAAAAAAAAAAACACTCTCGAGCAATACACACCGAACTGAACATGTGCAGAGTGCCTGCTAGGGCTCTGTTTTATCAGCAGATGGATTGGGGACAGTGCAAAAAAAAGGGGGAGGATCAGAGATGACAGGATCAAACAACCGTTTTACAGGTTTTATAGAGGAACACTGAGGCTGAAAAAATATTGTAAAGTGCTGCGAAAGCTGTCGGCGCTATATAAATCCTGTATAATAATAAACGGACGTTCAGGGGCATTTGGGCGTTTTTTTCAGCTGCCCCTGAACTCTCCTCTATGTTATCTTATCAGTACATGTACACAGGGTTGTTTAAAGCGGAGTTCCACCCTAAAGTGGAACTTCCGCTGGTTGGATTCCTCCCCCCCTCAGGTGACACATTTGGCACCTTTCGGGGGGGAGGGGGAAGAGGACACCTGTCTTTAGACAGGTGTCCTTTTCCACACTTCCGGGAGCTCTGGCCGGCGGACGCGGCCGCTGACGTCAGAAGCCCGGCTCCCTCCTCCCTGCTCGCTCTGCTACTGGCCGCCTGGCCAGTAGCAGAGCGCGGCAGAGCTCGCGCATGCGCAGTAAGGTGCCCGGCGTGAAGCTGTACTGCTTACACGTCCGGGTTCCCTTACCCGCGATGGAGGCGGCTGCACCCGTCCCCCGATCCGAAGATCGGCGGCGGGTGCCGACATCGCTGGACTCCAGGACAGGTAAGTGTCCTAATATTAAAAGTCAGCAGCTACTGTATGTGTAGCTGCTGACTTTTAATTTTTTTTTTTAGCCCGGACCTCCGCTTTAAGGTCATTTCCAGGCAAGTTGAGTTTAGAGGCATTTTTTGGAACACAAAAAAAAATGGGTTCAGACGCAAGTTCAGAGGCATTTGAAACACCAAACAGCTTGTAAACGCCACTAAACGCGCCTAAACGCGGTAACTCGCATCTAGGAAAATTTCATTTACAGGCGTTTTTTTAAAAAAATTATATTTTTTTTCAAAAAGGCTCCTAGACACTAAACGCGGCATGCAAAAACGTGGCAAAATGGGGGTTTTAGACACTGGCTTCTAGTTCTCAAAAAAAATCATCCAGGGGAGGTTGAAAAAGCATCTCATGTACATGAAGCCGGCTGCATTCACACCTGAGTGTAACGTCTTTGCGCGTTTTTTTCAGGTGTTTTTTCCTGCGTATTTGCACGTTTCCATGCAGCATTTTTCAGGCGTTTTTCAGTTTTGCCGTTTTTTTATTAACCAATAGGGAAAATGATCATCTGTTTCACCATTTGTTGCTAGGTATTTCAGCTTTTTTAGCTTTTCCGTTAGCTTTTATTTCTTCTTTTATTATTATTCATTTACTATAATGTTTTTTAGGGTAAGGGGTTTGAGTTCAGTTTAGGTTAGGGTTAGAATTAGTAGGAGTTGGGGTTAAGGTTATTTATTATTATTTTTTTTTTTTTTTTTACCTTATTTATTATTATTATTATTATATAAATAATAATAAATGAATAAATACACAAATAAATAAAAAATAAATAAATTCAATAAATTAATACTTAGTAACAATAAATAAATAATTAACCCTTAACCTTAACCCTTACCACTTAAAAAATAAAATACTAATAAATAACTAAACACCCTAACACAAAAATTATTACTATTATTATTATTATTATTATTAATAGTGTATTTTTTGTTCAAGTTTGAGTGTTATTTTATTATCATTATCATTATTATATTCAATCATTTTTAAGGTTAGAGGTTAACTGTTATTTATTAATGTATTATTACATATTATTCATTTATTTTACTTATTTATGATGATTTTTAGTTATTTGTGTATTTATTTAAAAAAATTTTATTCATATATTATTAATATCTTATTTTTATTTTATTTTCTCATTTAAGCAGAAAATCAAACACAATTTATGTGTGTACACATGTAAACATGCTTAAATGCACACATATGAGCCTCTGTCTTTATTCTTACCCTTGTATAGAGGTCTGCTGTTAAAGTGCTTTACACAAAATGATTCTGTTTTGGGTTGAGAGTGCCTGGAGCAACCTGAATATATAATTATATTTACCTGTGCATCACAATAGTAAAGTTCCTTCTGGGACTTACTTCTCCCAGTGCACATGCTTCTGTGTGAAGGAATCCCCAAATAAAGTGGAACGTTAGTGGGAAAATTAACCACTTCAGCCCCGGAAGGATTTCCCACTTTAGGACCAGAGCACTTTTTGCGATTCGGCACTGCGTCGCTTTAACTGACAATTGCGCGGTCGTGCGACGTTGTATCCAAGCGAAATTGATGTCCTTTTTTTCCCACAAATACATCTTTCTTTTGGTGGTATTTGATCACCTCTGCGGTTTTTATTTTTTGCTCTATAAACAAACAAAAAGCGTCCATTTTGCAAAAAACAAATATTTCTTACTTTTTGCTTTTTTGAGAAAATTGAGTACTGTCAATGTATAAGGCCATGGTAATGAAACTAGCTGCAGAGATAATGAGATAAGACAGGCAGTTATAGACTGGGGAGGGGAGGGGGGGGGGTGACAGTTACATACAGAGGGGGTCGTAAAACTTTAGAATAATGAGTGAGAAAACCTATATTCAAGTTTAAGCCGTTATTTTTTGTGTCAAAAAGAAGAAGAATTCTTAGTTCAAACATTTTCCTTTCCTGGGTGGTTCTGAAATGCCCTTTGAGAACTAAAACATTGAGGTTTCTAATAGTGTGGTCCGGTTGTGAAAAATGATGCCCCACCGGTGTGCAGAAATCATCTTCTTTATGATCCTTGATGGAATGTCTGTTTAAATTCATCCTTGTTTGCAATTACTTTTTGCTAAAATACATATCCAAAAAAATATATATAAAAAAACAAATTTATTCATCAGTTTTGGCCGATGTATTCTTCCTCATATTTTTGTTTAAAAAAAAATTGCAATCTGCGTATATTGATTGTTTTGCACAGAAGTTGCCGCGTTTATAATTGATGAAAATTCATTTTATTTATTTTTTTAGTTTTTTTTAATATTTTACTGGTAATGGTGGCGATCTGCAGACACGTCGGACACTTTTGACACTTTTTTGGGACCATTGGCATTTATACAGCGATCAGTGCTATGAAAATGCACTGATTACTGTGTAAATGTCACTGGCAGGGAAGGGGTTAACACTAGGGGGCGATGAAAGGGTTAACTGTGTTCCCTGGTATGTGTTACTATAAGGCCTCATTTACACTGCTGCTGGTAAAGGGACGTTTAGAGGCATTTGGACATTTTTTTCAGCTGCCCCTGAACTCTCCTCTATGTTATCGTATCAGTACATTTACACAGGGTCGTTTAAGGTCGTTTCCAGGCAGTTGAGTTTTTTTCAAACGCAAAAAAATGGGTTCAGAAGCTAGTTCAGTTTGAAATGCCAAACAGCTTGTAAACGCGGTAACTCGCGTCTAGGAGCATTTCCTTTACAGGCGTTTCCATTTAAAAAAAAAAATGTAAACACTTTTTTTATCAAAATCGCTCCTAGACGCGAACGCGGCAAAAACGCGGCTAAATGTGACATGCAAAACGCAGCAAAACTAACGTTTTAGATGCTGGTTATTAGCTGTCACGATAAAACGTTCAGGGGAGGTTGAAACAGCGTCCTGTGTAACTGGAGCCTTACTGTGTGGGGGCTGGGCTGACTGGGGAGGAGAGTGATTCCGGCTCCCATATACAGGGAAAAGAAGATCACTCTCCCTCTCCCCTGTCAGAAAGGATATCCGTGTGTTTACATAAATGGATCCCGTTCTGTCATTGCAGGGGAGCGATTGTGGGTAGTCGGCGGACATAGAGTCCGCCCTACCCGCTCCCTGGCTCCCCCGATACAAAGTGGGCGCACATGGCCACGATGCCCAATCTCGCAGCCTTTGCAGATTTGCGATATCGAGCCAGACTGAGCCGTCAGATGACGTTGGGCAGTTGTTAAGTGGTTAAGTCCTGCTAGATCACTTCAGGTATAGCTATGTAAAACATAAAAAATAAGTGCCTAAACTGTTTAAAAAATCCAGTAATACACTGTCGCACTCTGCTCTGCACATGCTCAGTTGCTCTCTATTTTTCGCCACTGTGCCGAAAATGTACTGCTGCTCAGGGTGCTCTGGCCTTCAGCAAAATGGCAGCCTCCAGCAAGAAGAAACATGCACAATGCTGGATGCTGGAGGCAATTTACAGCACACACTCATTTTAATAGCATAATTATTATTGTGGAATGTTCCTTGTTAAAGAATTGTATTTTTTATCAAGTTGTTATGGGTAAAGTTCCACTTTAAGTCCCAGATAAATTTGCCATACCATATAGCAGCCTTTCTCAACCTTTTTATCCCAGAGGAACTCTTGAAATAATCTTCAGGTCTTGGAGAACCTCTACTGAAAACAATTCATTGAGGATCAGTGGGAAAATGCCCCTCACATTGGTGGCCAGTGGAAAGAATATTCTTTTATAGTGGTGGTCAGAATGCCACCCTTACAGGCAGCTAAAAAAGATAATTGGTGGCACACAGCTAGATCTGCCAAGTGGTATCTGCCCTGACACTTTGCAGCATAATCAAATGGAAGGTTAGTCAGCCACGGTTCAAGGAACCCCTAGCAACCAGCTTCTGGAGGAACCCTAAGGCTTCACAGAACCCTCATTTCACACGAACGTTCCAATCCCCTTCCATCTGTTTTATCAAGTAAGGCCCCTTTCACACGACTGTTCCAATCCCCTTCCATCTGTTTTATCAAGTAAGACCCCTTTCACACGAACGTTCCAATCCCCTTCCGTTTGTTTTATCAAGTAAGGCCCCTTTCACACGAACATTCCAATCCCCTTCCATCTGTTTTATCAAGTAAGGCCCATTTCACACAAACGTTCCAATCCCCTTCCATCTGTTTTATCAAGTAAGTCACATTTCAGACAAACGTTCCAATCCCCTTCTGTTTGTTTTATCAAGTAAGGCCCCTTTCACACGAACATTCCAATCCCCTTCCATCTGTTTTATCAAGTAAGGCCCCTTTCACACAAATGTTCCAATCCCCTTCCATCTGTTTTATCAAGTAAGTCACATTTCATACAAACGTTCCAATCCCCTTCTGTTTGTTTTATCAAGTAAGGCCCCTTTCACACGAATGTTTCAACCCCCATCCATCTGTTTTATCAAGAAAGGCCCCTTTCACTTGAACGTTCCAATCCCCTTCCATTTGTTTTACCAAGTAAGGCCCCTTTCACACGAACGTTCCAATCCCCTTCCATCTGTTTTATCAAGTAAGGCCCCTTTCACATGAACATTTTGATCCCTTTTCATCTGTTTTTATCAAGTAAGGCCCATTTGACACAAACGTTCCAATCCCCTTCCATCTGTTTTATCAAGTAAGGCCCCTTTCACATGAACATTTTGATCCCTTTTCATCTGTTTTTATCAAGTAAGGCCCCTTTGACACAAACGTTTTGATCTCCATCCGTTTGTTTTATCAAGTAAGGCCCCTTTCACACGAACGTTCCAATCCCCTTCCATCTGTCTTATCAAGTAAGGCCCCTTTCACACGAACGTTCCAATCCCCTTTCTTCTGTCTTATCAAGTAAGGCCCCCTCACACGAACGTTTCGATCCCCATCCATCTGTTTTATCAAGTAAGGCCCTTTTCATGTGAACGTTTCGATCCCCATCCATCTGTTTTATCAAGTAAGGCCCCTCTCACACGAACGTTCCAATCCCCTTCCATCTGTTTTATCAAGTAAGGCCCCTTTCACAGGAACGTTCCAATCCCCTTTCATCTGTATTTATCAAGTAAGGCCCCTTTCACATGAACATTTCGATCCCCATCCATCTGTTTTATCAAGTAAGGCCCCTTTCACATGAACATTTCGATCCCCATCCATCTGTTTTATCAAGTAAGGCCCCTTTCACAGGAACGTTCCGATCCCCTTCCATCTGGCGGAGCAGATAGCAGTTGGTTGTAAATAAACAAGCGGTCCATTTACATCTGAACGCCCATAGAGGTGAACAGGCTGTGTCCATGTCTGCATTGCATAAGTGGAGCAGACAGGGTCCTGTCATCTGCTTGCTCAGCGGGCATCAGCGGATAGATCTACTACTGAGCAAGCGGATGGCAGGCAGATTCCACCCCATGTGAAGGGACCCTTATGAGAATTACTGTGAATGAAACATTGCTTATTGTCGGTGTTTCCAAAACAAACATCATCTTTAAATTGGGAGTAAACTCCCATCCCTGACTTACCTATAGGTACTGTAAATATCTCCTAATTGTGCACCGTTTAGGAGCTATTTACTGTATTGTGCTGTAATATAATAGTAAATCTGTTAATTTACTATTGTGCTGTAAACGGCGGTTCCTGCGCGCATGTGCTGGAGTGATGTCATTGCAGCTCCAGCCAATCACACAACCGGAGTCCGCAAACCCAGAAGGAAGACCACCTGAAGATGGGAGCGTCAGCAGCGGTGACAGCGCAACGCTGGAAGGCTTAGTTTTAAGGTAAGTTTAACATAATGTGCTAGTATACGATGCACATTATGGCTTTACCTTGCAGGGTACTAAAAAAAAAAAACGCCCAGCAATTTACTACCGCTTTAAATTGTTTTAAAAAATGGCACACATTCCAATTACTTTGTCAATTCTTATACATCCTTTTGATAATTTGAAGAGTTTCCCTATCCATCTGAGATATCTCTTGTTCCTAGTTTAGAGTGGTATTAAACCCTGGGCCGTGATCACCCACCAAAACCAACAGGGGTTTAATTCCTGCTGCAGCAAGTGTACATCCTAAGCTGCTGCCACTGCAGCTAAAGGGGTAGGGACAAACATATGTAATGTGGATGCAGTGCAATAAGAAGGTGGTGTTTTGTGTGGCCAGGGACACAGGGGGGCCCCATGATCTCCTATTGCCCGGGGGCCCCATGGGTTGTCAGTCCGACCCTGGTGGGCCATATTCACGGGAGTTTACAATCTGAAGGGAAAACCCAATCTGACATACCCTTTCAGACACCTATAATTTCCAGTATAATTTGCCTAAAATTCATATGCATGCAGTAGATGAGTAAATGAAACTTCTTACATCTATGTGCTCATAAACTTGTCATTGTTCTGCTTGGCTGTCTAACAGAGCTTATGTTCCTGCACTTTTGTCTTTGAACTACTATGCTGAGGCTCCATAATTTATGATGACCAGTACAGTATTCATTATACAAAATCAGAGCCCTAAATGGACCTCATACACAAATTCCACATCTCTGGTCTAAACCATCTGAGATTCTTCAATCCTAAGAAAAATAAGTTAACTGGCCATCTTTCGAACATTTTAATGTATAATTTTCACAATAAGAGCATCGATAGTGCCGTAAATAGCAAATGCCAGGGGCCAATCATTTCCCAGTTTATTCAAATAAAACTATTTATTGGACAATGATACCTGATTGGTTGTTCTGAGCTGGGAAATTTTTCACAACGCCCTTAAAAAACATGAATTAAATAACTTTAATAGCATTTAAAGGAAAAGAAGTTGACATCTGCATATTTATTATATGCACTATACAGAATTTTATGTGACATCTCCTTATTGTTCTAGCCCACATATGTCTTGCTCTGACAGCATGGTCCAGGATATCCTGTATAATTCTATTGGAAATAGTAGTAACATGAGTAACCACTTGCTTACTGGGCACTTAAACCCCCCTCCTGCCCAGACCAATTCTCGGCTATCAGCGCTGTCGCATTTTGAATGACAATTGCGCGGCCGTGCGATGTTGTACCCAAACAAAATTATTATCATTTTTTTCCCACAAATAGAGATTTCTTTTGGTGGTATTTGATCACCTCTGCGTTTTTTATTTTTTGTGCTATAAACAAACAAAGAGCAACGATTTTTAAAAAAGAACAATATTGTTCACTTTTTGCTATAATACAAATTTAAAAAAAAAATATATATAAAAAATTATTCATCGGGTTTGGCCAATATATATTCTTCTACATATTTTTGGTAAAAAAAAAAATCACAATCGGTGTATATTGATTGGTTTGCGCAAAAGTTATTGCGTCTACAAACTATGGGAATTGATTTATGGCGTTTTTATTATTTATTTATTTTTTTACTAGTAATGGCGGCGATCTGCAATTTTTATTGGGACTTTGATATTGGGGCGGACATGTTGAACATCGTTGACACTTTTTTGGGACCAATGACATTTATACAGTGATTCAGAAATTTGTCGACTGATTACTGTATAAATGTCATTGGCAGGGAAGGGGTTAACACTAAGAGGGCAGTGAAATGGTTAACTGTGTTCCCTGCATGTGTTCTAACTGTATGGGGGCAAGGCTGGCAGGGACAGAACAGAACTCACTGATCCCAGTGACCGGGATCAGTAGACCTGCTATGTCCCCCTTCACAGACCGGAGAAATGCTGTGTTTACATCAACGGTTCCCCATTCTGCCACCCTGACTGGCGATCGCGGGTCACGAGCGGACATCGAGTCTGCCCGACCCGCAGGCACGCCCACGCAGTGCGCGGTGGCCACGCGTGCCGCCGCCACCTGTCAGTGCCCGTCGGGGGCGTGCACAAGGGCGGATGTCTATGAACATCCGCCGGGCAATTCAGATGCGCGCTGTAGCCGTCTTTCGGCTATAGCGCGGATCTGAACTGGTTAATATTATGTGGTTGGTTTTAAAAATATGCACATTCATTTGTGCAAAAATAGGAATAAAAACAAAATAAATATAGCCTTAGGCTGTACCAGTAACAATCTAAGATGTTGATACAACTACAATGGCTTGAAATTGTTATTTGCCATCTAGGCTCCAAGGCAAACAGCCGAATACACGGTTGAAATACATATAATTGCACTGTTTTACCTGTCATGTATGAATCTGTCATTTTCTGCTGCCAGTCTTGTGGTTCAGCCACCACTACCTGACAGCAGAGCAGAACCTGAGATCTTAGCTACTACACTATAGCAGGACCTGAACACACCTCCAGCTAGAGTGCTAGACCATAGGGCAATGATGGAGAAAGCAGAATAGTGAGAAGGTCATCTCTCTGCTCTCTTCTCCTGTCAACATGTGCACTGTGGAAAGCCTTTAATGGTTCCAAGTGCTTGCCCTCCCTAAGTTCTCCTGCACAAATGATTACAGGAGACACAATTTGCTACTTACAGCAGGTACATTAAATAACATTTAAACAAACCCAAAACTGCAATTATTATTTTTTTCCATTTGAGTATATGTCTGCCTGCAGGTCATCTCATTGCTGACAATCTCCTCTGTAAACTAATAGACAGTCCTAGGTTTACAGCCCTAACATCTGTCACCTGGACAAGATCTGCAGATTTGCTGGCATTCCTTGGAAAAGTTTGCAGCACCTGCGATACAAACACAGAAGTACAGGAAAGAACATCATAGTATAGTATAGTAGGTTACTGTATTGTATATAATACTAAAGCAATAGTAAACCAGTGCTAAGGGAAAAGAAGGTGATTGTGCTGCTTTACCTGTGCATGCTGCCAGCAGAGAGGATCTCACTGGGTGGCAGACTTCAGCTGTCAGAGTGGTGACAATGCCAGGCAGCCCAGGACTCCAGCTGCTCCCTCCTGCTCTGTAGGACTGCGCAGTGCTGTCAGTGGAAGCAATCGGGTTTTTTTCCGTTTTGTATCTCCTATTTATTGCATCCTCCTCCTCCTCCTCCACCCGCTTTACCTCCTTTCCCTGGCTGACATCAGTCCAGTCTGAACCGGTTCCTATGAGCACAGAGTGTGGCAGATAATGAGATTGGGGAGGGGGTGCTGCCAATGCAGTGACAACCCAGGAGCTTTGCTTGGTGCTGGAAGGGAGCTCACTGGATGCTACCTGGGTCACCGGTGCCAGCAGCTGCACAGACCAGGGATTAGCTGCACCCTGCTTGTCAATCAGTTCATGCTGCTGCAAGCTTCTTCTTCCATGAGTTGTAGTATTATTGTTATATAGGATTTATATATGGTGAACAGTTTGCACAGTGCTTTACAAAATAAAGGGACTCAGTACAGTTTGGGCTGCTTCACATGTGTGCAGTGCGTTTTTGGCACGGTACATTTTTATGCGAGATTTACATGCATTTTTTAGCAACAATACCATTGCACTCTATTAGAACGTGCGTTTCCATGAAAGTACATCAAGAATGCAGCATGCAGGATTTTGATGCACTTTTGTCAAAACGTGTGTAGAGTTCAATGGTAACATGGTTAAAAACGGGTATAAAATGCACATTAAAAAAAGTGCTGCGCCACCAAAGCACCACACATAATCTGGCCCTTAGACCCCTTTCACACTGGGGCGGCAGGTCAGTTAGTGGTAAAACGACGCTTGTTTCAGTGGCGCTTTTCGGCCGCTAGCGGGGCGTTTTTAACCCCCGAGAAGGGGTTAATAAGGGGTTAAAAACGCCCGCGTTGTGGCGCTTCTGAAGCACTTTTCAGGTGCTTCGGAAGCGCTGAGCATTCATTCCAATGAAGCGGTTGAGTATAGATCGAGGAGGGTGGGTATGGTGCTGCTGGTAAGTGTGTCAGAGGTAGATGTGTAATGTCACCGTGAATGTGCAAACAGGCTGCTGCCCCCACATTAACATCCAAAAATTGGATGTCTAAATGAGAAAAAAGGGGAAATGAGGGCATGGTACTGCCTGTGTGTAAGTGTATAAATGGCAAAGTAAAAAATGTGAATGAAGTGCACCGTACAGTACAAAAAAACTCAAAAAGATGTATATAGTCAATCAATATTGATTGGTTTATATTGACTATATACATCTTTTTGAGTTTTTTCTCATTCATTCCAATGGGCAAGGGCAGGTTGGGAGCACACTATACAGCGCTCCCAAACCGCCCCAAAGATGCTGCTTGCAGGACTTTTTTTCCCATCCTGCAAGCGCACCACCCCAGTGGGAAAGCACCCGGGCTTTGACACTCGGGCAGCATGTGAGGCCGTTTTCAGGCACTTTACAGGCTCTATTTTTAGCGCTAAAGCGCCTGAAAGCTGCCTCAGTGTGAAAGGGATCTTAAGGCTTAATGCATTGTTAACCTAAAAAAGAAATAAAATTGGATCCTGTCCCTTTAAAGCATAAACAACAGCACAGTGCCTGTGCTGTGTAATTTGCCCCCCTGTACCACCTGAAACACCTGGTTGATCTTGCCAGTTTCTGCCCTCCCCTCTGTAAACTGACCATGGTATATCATAGCTGCTGAGCCCTGACGTAGGGTTGCCACTTCATCCATTTAAACCTGAACACACATTCATTCCATAAAACCATAAAGGTTCTGGGGCTAATTTAATGCACGTAGGCACTAAGTAAGTTTAATTACCACCTTAATCAGCCACAGATCCTGTGTAATTTATATGTGTTCAGATTTAAAGGGATCAGGTGGCAACCCTACCCTGACATGGTCAGTTTACGTGCCTCAGTCATTCGCAGCCCTGCTCCTTGCTCTCCCTGTGTCTCCTGTGTCCTCCTGCCCCCTCCCCTCCCTGTCTGTCAGCTCGTACCATGGCAGACCCCCCCCCTTCCTGCTGCTGGGATAACATTTACATTACTATACTGTCCTCTCTGTCTCCTAATCCTGTGTCCCACCGGCTCTCTCCTCCTCTCCTCCTCCCCTCCCGGCTGACATCAGCGGGGGGAAAGGAGAGAGCCGGTTACGTGATCGTTGAGCGCCACTCTGAAATGAGGTATAATCGCCTTTCTTTTTTTTTTTTTTTTACAAATCACACACACAGAGGGACACAGCATTAGGAGACAGAGAGGATAGTATGGTAATGTCAGAGTGGCTTGCTAGGAGAGGCAAAATTTAGTTAGGTCTGACAATTAGTGCAGGCCTGAATGTTTTGATCTGGGTGGGGGGAGTGGACCAGGGAGAGCTGGAGGTTGCAGGAAGGAATACCCCTTGGATACTCCTCCCCTTTTTTTCTAGAAGGCTTTGGAAAAGGGGGATGGATGAGGAGGTGTTACATTTTGAAGTATGTTGTTAAGGAGCCCTGACCAATCCTCATCCTGGATTGACAGGGGGCAGGCCTCCTTAAATACTGTGATCTGCCCAGCTGGGGAGGAGAGTGTTGGGTGGAAGAGAGGAGAATGTAGCAGAGGTGCTGTGGAGGCCTCATCCGGGAGGGAGCCCCCAGTCTGGGGGGGGGTGACCTTGAGGCCTGGAGGCTTGGGTGCAGCCAGGAGAAGAGTCGCCGTCCTGGAGGAGCACAAGGGAGCAGGAGAGCAGCAGAGAGCCTACATTAAAGGCTCTTTAAAGGATTCACCAGTGTCGGTGAGTGGCAGCCCCTTGCAGTTGGATGAGAAGGCTGGAGCAGGCTGGGGAGAAGACAGTGGACAGTCTGTAGAGGTCAGAGAAGCCATTCACTGGACAGTGGACAGTGAGATGGCCGGAGGGCCTGGAAGATGGATGGGTTGGGAGAAGTAGTTCATCCAGTGCCAAGCTAGCACCAACATACTTAGCTACCAATTGAGGGCCCATGGTTTCACAACTGGGAGCCCGTGGCCCTTGCCCACAACAGGTGGTCTGGGGGCCCAGTAGAGCAGGCCTTAGCATGTGCTAGCTGTGGTGGAAGAGGAAGTGTCATGGAGGTCTGATAAATTGCCTTTAAGGCCTGGAACAGCAAGTGTATGTGCAGGAGAGAGAAAGGAGAAGGGTAACGGTCAGCAAGTGTATGTTCTGGAGGAAGAAGGAGTGTATATACAGTCGGTGTATATACAAGGTCCCGTGATTTGATCCTTGGGCATCCCATAGTCATACTTATCCCCATCCAAGTTTATCCCCTAAATAAAACAACAAAACAAAGTACCGGCCTGTTCAGTGACTCCGGGTGTGTGGAAAATCATGTGATTGAGGGCAGCGAGCAGGTGGACCACAACTACCAGCCACCCCTAAGGGGGCACATGGCTACATACACATGAAACAGCAAACATTTTACCCCCTGTTCAGTAGGCAGTACCGCCACGGAACGCCACTCATTCAGTTAAAGAGCATGTAATACATGTGGTTGAGGTTCAGTGATGCCCCATTTACAAGGTTAAAACAGCTGTAAAGGGGATCACACTGCAGATAGCTTTTCAGTAGGGCAACAAGGACTGCCACACATGTAATATTAGCCTTTAAGAAGGAAGGCCCTGCTCCCGAGACCTTACAATCAAACTACTTTCACACTACTGTAGCCATGACATCAGGTGTACATTTTCTTGCTTTTTTATGTGTTGTTGTGCTTTATGTGTAGGGTAGCCCATTCATAATACATGTAACAAATGCAGCAAAGAAGCTTATGCACCTTTTTAAGCTTCAAGCGTCATGCTTTTTTTAACTGCGCAGTTTTCCGTGTTTGGTGCATATTCTTCAGCATGCAAAAAATGTGTTTTTCCTGACGCCAACATGGCAGCATACTAGTGATAGAGCTCCGCCTCTTGACCACTCCCTCAGGACCAGTATATAGCATAAAAAAAGGCATGGTTAGCCCCCCCCCCCCCCATTCTTTCTTTTTTCCTCATACCTCCACGCACCAGTGATGAAGTAAGCAGTAATGTCCCCACCTCTGCCTCGGTGCAGTGTCCGGCTGGGTTGAGCCTCTCCCAGTACGAGGTCCCAGGCGAGGGCTGCTAAAGGCGCCATGACCTAGGGAGCCCCTTCTGTGGGTCTTGCTGGGGCCTGCAGTGTTTCCTCACTAGGAACAAAATCTGCCATTATGTAAGTGCCTGTGGGCTGAGGCTTGGGAGGGCCAGCTAATTTATTCATTTTCCTTTTTTGGTTCCTTGCACCATACAGGGCTGTCTATTCCTTTTATTCTGTGCTGTCTCATATGTGTTCTCCCTTACCTTGATCTGTTTTTCTTTTGAGTGCCTCACATGTCTCCATGTTTGTTTGTGTTCTGTTTGCCCATGTGTCAAGACCATGCGGCCTGGGGCGTCTTGATGACATCATCGGGCTGTGCCGGCCATCTTGCTTATGGGCAAAAGCCCACTGTTGCTAGCAATGAGGGATGCAGTCCTGGGGAAGCGCCCCCTGCTGATTTCAGCAGGTAGTACACAGAAAAAAAAAAAAGGTGTATGTGTATATGTACGTGTGTGTATATATATATATATATATATATATACTGCATTAATTTGTTTCTTTTACTAAAAAAAAAGGAGAAATGTATGTGTGTGTGTGTGTGTATATATATATATATATATATATATATATATATATATATATATATACATTTATTTATTTATTTTGGCAAAAAAAACAAAAAGAAACTTTTATTTTCTGTTTGTTATGAAGGCATATATTTTTTTCTCCTCTCTTTTTAATGTCGAAAGACCTTCTCTTTCTAGTGCTATTTTCCTTTCTGGCTATCCTCATTTCAGCTGGCCGTCCTATCTGTCCTAAAGCTATGAGTCAGTCACTGCTTATGCAAAAAGACCCTCAAATTCAAAGGTACAGGACCACCGTGTTGATAAGTTTGCAGGAAAAGAGTGCCTCCTTATGCGGATTTCTTTGAGTGTTTTCAGCCCCGCATGCTCATGCTCTCAAAAATCAAGAGCCAGGGAAAGGCGGACGGTCTTCATAAGAGTGTAGCTGCAGATGCCGCACCCACTCAAGGGAAAAGGTTCCAAAGAAGACGTCTTATCGCCTCTTCCCCAGAGCAACGCCAATGCCCCAGCAAGAATCCTGCAGGGCCTGTGGCACAGCGCCTGTAGCCAATAGGCTGGTGAGTAAAGACTGCCCGAAGGAGTTCGCAGTTAACAGGTAATACCAAATATCTTTATTAATTATGATGCAAGATGCTGGCATGTGGCGCTCAACCACTCACACCACTGCCTCTGTGCAGTAGCCGTCTGAATTCAAGCCTCTCACAGTGCGAAGACCCAGTGCTCGGACCGCTAAATTGCGCTAAAAAGCCTGGGTGCCCCTTCTGTGGGTCTTGATGGGGCCCTGCAGTGTTTCCTCTTTAGGAACAAAATCTGCCATTATGTAAGTGTCTGTGGGCTGAGGCTTGGGCTACCCTGGTGAGTAGGTAGCCTGCAGACAATAGCTCCTCTTCATCAGAGGAAGACCCGGAGCTGCTTGGTTTCAGTTTTTTTCCTTCGTGAAACAGTGGATCCAGGTGGTCATGCAGGCCATTACATGGGTATAAAGACAAAGTCATGTTTACGCTTTCTTCAAAAAGGCAATTCCTTCTCCGTTTATGGAAGAAATTTAATCAGATGGATGGCAAAGTCCAGAGAAAGTTTCTCCTTTGATTGTCTATATAGGTTTTATCCTTGTCAGAGACCGGATATAGCATCATTGAAATCTATGCCCACAGTAAATGCGACTGTAGCCTAATAATGAGGCGACCAACAGGGGTCTGCCGTCCGGCAGTTGCCCTTACCTGGGTGACTAGTGCTTTTTGGGTCCAGGAGATAGAGACAGCCGTTGGAGAGGAAATCTATAACGCTGATATCATTCGAACCCTAGCCAAGATGAATGTGTCTGTGAACTTTATTGCAGAAGCAGCAATAATCTCAACCAGGTGCCTGGCCATAGCGATGCTGTACTCAGTCACTTCTAGGGGGGCCCTATGGTTGAGACCCTGGGCGGTGTCTTGCTTCCTAAAAACAAGATTGGTGAGGCACTTTATGGCAGAAGATCTCTGTTTGGTAGGAAACTGGAGACAGCCATATCATAAGTGACAGGAGGTAGGTCCGATCTGCTCCCGTAAGACCGGAAGCAATAGGAAAAGAAAATGTTTCTCCCGGCAGGTTCCACTTCTCTAGGTCCAGGGAGCCTAGGACGAGCTGTCGGGCCAGGGTCCCAGGTAGAGGATGTAAGGGAACGCAGGCAACCTTTCACAAGGCCCATAAGTGAAAATCCTAGGGTATAACACAAGTACCCACTAAGCCCTTTTGACGAGCGCATGCCCAGACTCTTGAGATAGGAGCCAGAGGGCGCCCTTTATGGGTTTCTGGACAGCATGTTGTACAGATCCTTGGAGGAAGGTATTAGGCACTCATGGTCACTTCAGGGACTCCTCACTGCTTCTCCTTCAGACCATTTCTTTGCCAAATCCACCGCAAAAGTGGGTGGGCTGTTACAATACTTACAGACACTTTAGACTCAGGGAGTCATTGTCTCTGTCCTATTCACAGTAAAGATTGCAGGTTTTCTACACAACCCTGTTTGTAGTTCACAGGGGATGGAGGCTAGTGTCCAGTTGTAGATCGAAAGAGGTTAAACCTTGTTGGCCCTCTTAGAGATCTTTAAGATGGAGTCCATTAAAACATACAAGCAGTCGGCTGGATGCTGCTGCTGGGTTGTCAGGATGCCTATCCTCACATCCCAAATTTCCTTTTCTTTCCAAAATAAGTAAGTTTGGTGATTGATTAGACGCATCTCCACTTTAACAGCCTTGTTGATAAGGAAAGCATTTGTTGAAAGCTGTGGGTCTTAAACCCATGGCCCATTGGTTAAAAGTCTAAGCGCTTTGGACTCTTCACCCATTCAGCAAAATGACAGCCTGTTGGGCTTGAACCTATCATCTGTCCATAAAGAGTCTAGGTGCTTTAAGCTACCTTGTGGCCTATAGATAATAGATATCTCTGAGAATGTTGGCAAGGGTCTCAGTGCCATTTCAGCTCCACTCAGAGAACAGGGTCTCCGGGTTTGTCACTACCTGGACGTCATTCTTCTTCTATCCAGGGGACTGGAACAATTGCTGTCACACCAAGAGGTCCTCATACATACCCTGCAGAGATATGGCTGGGTTATCAACTTCAAAAAAAAAAATAGGGGAAAGAGAAGCTGACCTTCTCCAACCCAACAGTTAGTGTAGTTGGGGTGCTCTGCTAGTTTCTCAGTTTTGCTTACAACAGAGAAAGCAGTGACAGTCAGGAGGAGAATTCTGAGAACAGTTACCTTCACTTGTTTGATGGCTTCTCAGTGTCTCAGTCTTCTGGGCTTAATGTCTTCATGCATACCGATGACTCCATGGCCGCCTGCGCAAGTTTCAACTAGGATTCTTAGCGCAAGGGAGGAAACAGGATCGAGCACAGTTGAGAACAGTTTTACTCAGTATGAGTAGCGGTCCATGGTGATGGAAAGACCCTGAGGAAGTCACGGCCCTTTTGAACCATTACACTGGTTCACTGTTATGAATCATGTCGGCAAGACAGCCTGGGAGGCACACTGTGAGGGACTGTCGGTCAAGGCAAATGGACATTTCCAGCCAAGGAGGGTAGTCTTGAATGCGCTGGAAGTTCAAACAGCCTTTTTAGCACTTTGGCCTTGCTACACAGAATCAAGGGAAGACCAGTCTCCTTACAGTTGAGCAACAGGGCAGCAGTTGCCTATATTCGGCTCCAGGGAGGAACTCTCCCTATCAGCAGTATGCTATTGAGAGAGGTGAAATCCATAACGTCTGCGACAGAAGATCACTAGCAAATTCAGGAAGCAGTTTACCTCCCAGCAGACTTTTGAACACATAGGCAGACCGACTATCATGCAAGATTCCCAGAGCACAACGAGTGGGTCTACGTCCCAGGTCTTCTCTGAGCTGGTCCATAGGTGGGGCCTACCACAGGCAGACCTCTTTGCAAATGTTGAGTATGTCTGGCCTTGTGTCCACACTCCAAGGTGCAGGGGTCATACGCTCGGGTCTCTCCTTGGGGCTGCAATATAGATTATATATTTTCCCCCCAACATCTGTTGTAATGAGATTCTTCTAGAGTCTGTGAAGGGAGTACATGGTTGTCATAGCCAATCCTCCATATTGGCCATGAAGCCCTCAGGTTTCCTTGGCCATTCACTTCAGAATACAGAAGACATTTCCCCTATGCACATATGCAGACCGGGACCGCAAGCAAGGTGCTAATAGGGGAGGCAGAGGGAACTCCGGTTGCTCCAGAGCAATCTATACTTTGTTGAGTGCTAGAAGGCACTCTACTTACAACATCTATGCCTAAATCTGGAGCAAGTTTGCATTATCTCGGTAGGGTGAGACATTGATCCTACTGCCCCCAGCTGTTCTATACTTCCTCTAGGCCAGGTTGGACATGAGCCTTAGCCTATCCTCACTGAGCTGACAAGTGTCAGCTATATTTGCAATAACAAATTTAAATGGGCCAAGAATCCTTCCGTCTGCACGACTTTTGAAGGCAGTCGTAAGAATTCAGTCACAAACGGAAAGGAGTCTTTCCCAGTAGGGTCAATTGGTGTTGTTGGATCTCTTGTCCATTCAACCTTTTGCTCCAACAGAGCAGTATTTGGTTTGGGCCATTACCTACAAGACAGTATCTATTGCAAAAACTTTAAGTAGAAGTTTGTCTGAGATTCAAGCTCTTGGAGCTTCAAAAAAAAAAAAAAAGTTTTCTTTACAAAAAGAGTAGAGGGCTATCTTGTAGGTCATCTTGTATCAAAGGTAGCAATAGCCCCTCTATTTAACAGACATCTGGGAATTGCCTATATTTCCAGAACATCACACAGGAAAGTCACACGACCTGGACATTTTCAAAAAGAAGCACCTGTCCACAATTGGTCTTTTCAGATCATCTAATAAGCCTTTTGTCATTCCAGCTGGGGATCATTAAGGAAAGAGGTTACTGCCTGAACTCTAGCAGGCTTGGTGGTGCATATAGGGTGAGGGGGCGTAAGCCTCCATCAGCGGCGGTGCACTTTACCAAAGTGATTGCAGTCTCATAGGCAGCCCACTTGGGAGCATCTATAGTATCCATCTGTAGAAGTATCATGGTCACCCCAGCATACCTACTCAAACTTTACGGAGTAGACATAGGTGCCTTGTCATCAGAGGACTTTGTGGCTCTTCAGTCCACTGTACCATCCTAATTAGAATATTGGTTTGGCAAGTAGAACCCACCCTGTCAGCTAGCTATTTATCACTAGTATGCTGCCATGTTGGCGTAAGGAAAACAGAAAATTGAATCAAATACTTACCATAATTTTCCTTTCCTGACGCCAAACCATGGCAGCATACGGGCCCACCCTGTGAGTTTCAGTATGTGGCTTGTTACAAAGAATGGGGGGGCGGCTAACCATGCCTTTTTTTATGCTATTCACTGGTCCTGAGGGAGTGGTCAAGAGGCGGAGCTCTATCACTAGTATGCTGCCATGGTTTGGCGTCAGGAAAGGAAAATTAAGTAAGTATTTGATACAATTTTCTGTTTTTTCTGTGTGTGTCTTTGGAGTACCTTTAACAATAAATGGAACCTCAAGCACGGCATTTGTTTTTCTTGCATATTGTGAACGCAAAGTAGCACGGTCTTCCATGCACTTACCTGCTACACTAGTGTGGTCAATATTTATTGTACTTTTAGACAGTTTAACATACAATAAACTGCGCTAAAAAATCCAAAACAAGCTGCAGCAAAAATACTAAATGTATATGGTCATATGGAAAAACAATAAGCTGCGCTCAAATAACCACAAATTAATAATAAAATGACATATATAGAGTCCCAATGGTGTGGTATCCCTTGCACCACTAAAAGTCTGTGTTATTCACACTGATTGTAGTATCACCACAAGGAAAACAGTGAAGTGAATAAGAGGTCCACCACCAATAGTTGTAGGGGGGCTTACCAGAACACTGAGTGTTCAGTTGTATACAAATCCCCGACCTGGGATGTACGGTCACTCTTATCTCCACCTCAGAAAGGGGTCTCTTTATCCTTATAGTGCACCTTCTACTGTTGGAATCTCCAGGGGCTGAGGGTTCTTGTCACATTCAGACACGCTCCCCGCTCACATATATGTATATGATCAGGATCTGTTTGTCTGGCATGTTGTGATTCTCAGGGCTCAGGAAAACAGCTGTTTTCCTGAGCCCTGAGAATCACAACATGCCAGACAAACAGATCCTGATCATATACATATATGTGAGCGGGGAGCGTGTCTGAATGTGACAAGAACCCTCAGCCCCTGGAGATTCCAACAGTAGAAGGTGCACTATAAGGATAAAGAGACCCCTTTCTGAGGTGGAGATAAGAGTGACCGTACATCCCAGGTCGGGGATTTGTATACAACTGAACACTCAGTGTTCTGGTAAGCCCCCCTACAACTATTGGTGGTGGACCTCTTATTCACTTCACTGTTTTCCTTGTGGTGATACTACAACCAGTGTGAATAACACAGACTTTTAGTGGTGCAAGGGATACCACACCATTGGGACTCTATATATGTCATTTTATTATTACTTTTAGACAGTTGTATACTGTATAATCAAAGTATCTTCCTGAGGAAGTGGGCTTTGCCCTACGAAACGTGTTGAATGATACACTCAAGATGCTTTAAGTGGAATTTCTTCAAAAGCTTGACAGCAGGAATTAATATGGAAGATTGATGTAATATGCTGTGCAATTGTCTTCATGCAAATTTTAATTGCACAGTGTTCTTATTTTGTGCATCATTTAGTCCCTTTTATATGGATTTTTATTGAACATTTGAAATAAAAATTATCTATTTTCACTTGTAGATTTTTCTTGGTGCGGTACCGTTAAAGTCCTACTTCGTTGTGTGTCGTTTTCTGTCTTATGCATATGAAATCATTAAGGATGTTCTACCAGTAAATCCATTAATTAACACAGGAGAAGAACCTTTGTCCTTCTCCCCCCAATTTCCATGGCTTGCAAGATGCTTGTCTTGTCGTGAATTATGTCACGCACACTCTGCTTTGTTTATGTCTCCAAAATTGGATTTCCAGAGACAAAAGCAATCCAGAAGCCAAAGCTAAATTCCAGCATTGCTGGGTCATTCTCTAGCAAGTCCCCAGCTATGCTATCCAGGGGTACCAAGGCCACTGCCCCTAGCTCTCCATGTGCAACTAGCCATGAGCTAAGGAGAAACCTGTGCATGCTTTCTTTCTGAGCCAAGGTGTGTGGATCCATAGACACTTGCTATGCACACCCCTGCAATCTCTTCCAGTTTGACTGTGGCTACAGAAGCCTATCAGTCCGCTGCCCTTAGTGTCTGCTGAAGATCCAGAAAGTTTGTGGGGCGGGGCTGATGGATCCTGGACCGTGACAAGGACAGCAAGTGAATATTAGGGGATTGGGGGGTTGTAGTAAAAGTACTGGGCCTTTTTTTACCCAAATGCTTTGTATACATTAAAGTAAAAAAAGTGTAGCCCTTATAACTATTTTAAATCACTTTTCAGTAGAAATTGAACTGGAAAGTATGTTTTTTTTTGCATTTATATATAACATGTACAGACTTTCCCCACCAAACTCGCTTTTACGTGCATTTATTTGTGTTTACATGTGTTTAGAGGAGTTCAGAATATCATGCTGCCCATGGATTTACAGCTTTCTATTTTTGCTAAACACAATGCACCTGATTGCATGTAAATGCACAGTGTGCATTATATCACTTTCAATTGTTACATGCATATAAATATATTTGGAAAAGACCTATTAATATAAATGCATATAATGCATGTCTGTAAATGCCCATGTGAATGAGGCCTTAGGCTTTGTGCACATGGCCATAGGTGGACGTATCGCATGTATGGAGTGTAAATAGCCAACGTAAAGGAGCCACAGGTGCAGCATTCAGCTCCCTATTGCAATTAATGGCTGTATACTGCTATATGGCTGTTTACGCCATTGCTCACATAAACTCAAATGTGTGTAAGTAGGTGCGGTTCACTTTCTCCACTGTGGGTGGTGCTCGACCACAGCAACATTGCAGTGAGGGGGGAAGTCAAGAGGAACATGGTTTCCTGGGTCACTGGGGAAGCTATCTGACTGGATGCTGGTGGCCATATTGGGTCAGGCGAGCCTATTCAAGTTTGGTGCGCATTTCGCATGTGGGTAGTGAAGGGACAGGTCACCCGTCAGGGACAGTGGGTAGCGGCAGGGAGAGGTTCCAGATGAGTAGAGAAAGGATAGGGACATGCCATCCTTCTGCCCCTCAAGTAAAACGCTATCTGCACATCCAAGACCTGCTCTGCTACACATCGCTATTACATTCTGTAAGTGTTCCCGGTCCGGTGTCCTCCCACCAGGCTTATTGTGAATTGCCGGACTGTAACTTTAATACAAGTTCTGTTTCTGCAACTGGACTCTGAGTTTACTGCCACTGCACCATGATGCATCTCCCCACACTTGCACTGAAGTACAACCAGGGGCGTCGCTAGGGGGTGGCTATCAGGGCTGCAGCCCCAAATGTCAAGCCCACAGGCCCGAGTGTCCTGAGGGGTCCCTAATGGCGGGTCTGCCGCTCTATCAAGTCGCGAGCGGGCGGCTTGTCAGAGCCGCGAGCGGACGGCTTTTCAGAGCAGCCAGTGCGCGGCTTGTCAGAGCCGCGAGCGGACGGCTTTTCAGAGCCGGGAGCGCGCGGCTTGTGAGAGCCGGGAGCGCGCGGCTTGTGAGAGCCGCGAGCGGACGGCTTTTCAGAGCCGCGAGCGGACGCCTTTTCAGAGCAGCGACTGCGCGGCTTGTCAGAGCCACGAGCGCGCGGCTTGTCAGAGCTGCAGGCAGGTCCGGACTGCCCTGGGGCTGCTTTCAGCTGTGGCTGCAGCGGTGCCCATGGCCGATTCTTGTGCAGAGTGACCTCCTTCCCTTAATCTGAAATATCCAGCGGCCGGCCACTGTAGCAAAGCTCCGCCTCCTAGATGTGATAGACGGAACACTGTCCAATGCCAGGAAATTGAAACAGTGTTCCTTCTATCGTGTCTAGGAGGCGGAGCGTTGCTACAGTGGCCGGCCGCCGGATATTTCAGAGCACTGCTCTATGGTAACACAGCGGGAGACCGCTGATCTGCTGTGATTAATCCATGCACTGGCGAGGGTGCATATGGACACTGATAAGGGGAGGCTACAGATGGGCACATGATGGCTACAGATGGGCACATGATGGGATGGGCACATGACGGCTACAGATGGGCACATGATGGCTACAGATGGGCACATGATGGCTGCATATGGGCATGGTGACGCTGGGGGAGGGACACTCTGCTCGGGGACACCTGTGATGTAAGGAGGAACTCTGCTGGGGACAACTGACAGAAGGAGGGACTCCGCTGGGGGCATCTGACGGAAGGAGGGACTCCGCTGGGGGCACCTGATAGAAGAAGGCACTGCGCTGGGGGCACCTGATGGATGGAGGGGCACTGCTGGGGGCACCTGATGGAAGAAGGGACTCCGTTGGGGGCACCTAATGGAAGGAGGGACTCCGCTGAGGGCACCTGATGGATGGAGGGGCTCTGCTGGGGGCACCTGATGGAAGAAGGAACTCCGCTGGGGGCACCTGATGGATGGAGGGGCTCTGCTGGGGGCACCTGATGGATGGAGGGGCTCCGCTGGGGGCACCTGATGGATGGAGGGACTCCACTGGAAGCACCTGATGGCATCTGGTAGCAGGCGACAGTGGCAAGTGACACACTCAGGGCTCCCACTGATTCTGCATTTGGTGAGTTGAACTATTTCATTTTATATTACAATGTAATTATAGTAATAATGCGCTTCAGTCATCCTGACACCATAACAACCATGGTGCCGGGATGATTGAAGCGCCAACATCAGGTGTTTGGAGTATCTTTATCTGCTGATTGTTAAACTTTCTGGAATACATGTATTGTGGTGAAGGATCTGGGCCTGCTGTCCCTCTATCCCGATTTCTTTCCTTCCTTCTCTTCCCTTCCTTCCCTATCTCTTTCTTTCTTCCTTCCTCCATCCCTCGTTCAACTCAGACGCGAGCCACACCCCCTAAAGCCACGCCCACCATTTAGTTTAGACCACACCTATTTTCGCTGCGGCGCGCGCTCCGCGCCACATTTTTTCGGGCTGGAGCCCCTGGTCTTTTTCCAACCTAGCAACGCCCCTGAGTACAACCTTGGGCACAGACAAGCTGCACCTAAGGCTCTGCAGAAGCAATGTAAATCCTCAGTTACAGCTTTCTCTCCAGCAAGAAAAAGTCAGCAGCACAGTAGTTGCATCACCAAATCTCATGAGACTAGAGGCAGCAGTGCCTTACATTATCTTGAACTGCAGTGCTTCTGTTTTTCAGAAGGGATTCAAGAAAAAATGTAGATATATCAGGGTAGTTGCTTCACTGGCAACAATAGGTGGGGAAAAAACAGCTGTAAACCTGGAAGTGAAATAATACATGTCACTTCTGAGTTGAATCATTGTGGGAGGGATCAGGGAACAGATGTTCCTCAAGCATCTCCTGTTCTCAATACTATAGCAGTTCCCGGCTCCCCAGAGGAACGGGAGAGCCCGGGAACCACTTCAGGCGCAGCTGGTGAGAAGGGGGAGGGCGCATCTTCAGAACCCTGAACAAATAATTGGGCAGCTCCAGAGCTGTGTTCTTGCCCTTTAACCCTTGGGTTCCAGGATGTTTATAAATTGTGACATGACCACCTGCCCCTCGATCTTGTCCAATCAGAGAATTACATTCATTGAGGAAATGCAAAGTATTCCCTGAATAGCGCCTGTTTTGTGCTTCCATGGTGTTGCCTGCAAAAAATTGCCTTAAAAAAGTATTCATACCCTTTGAAATTTTCCACATTTTGTCATGTTACAACCAAAAACATAAATGGGTTTTATTGGGATTTTATGTGATAGACCAACACAAAGTGGCACATAATTGTTTAGTGGAAGGAAAATGATAAATGGTTTTCAAACTTTTTTACAAATAAATATCTGAAAGTGTGGCATGCATTTGTATTCAGCCCCCTTTACTCTGATACTCCTAAATAAAATCTAGTGGAATCAATTGTCTTCAGAAGTCACCTAATTAGTAAATAGAGTCCACCTGTGTGTAATTTAATCTCAATATAAATACAGATGTTCTGTGAAGCCCTCAGAGGTTTGTTGAAGAACCTTAGTGAACAAACTGCATCATGAAGGCCAAGGTACACACCAGACTGGTCAGGGATAAAGTTGTAGAGACGTTTAAAGCATGGACAGGTTATAAAAAAATATCCCAAGCTTTGAACATCTCACGGAGCACTCAATCCATGATCCGAAAATGGAAAGATTATGGCACAACTGCAAGCCTACCAAGATATGGCTGTCCACCTAAACTGACAGACTGGGCAAGGAGAGCATTAATCAGAGAACCACCCAGGAGGCCTATGGTAACTCTGGAGGAGATGCAGATATCCACAGCTCAGGTGGGAGAATCTGTCCACAGGACAACTATTAGTCGTGCACTCCACAAATCTGGCCTTTATGGAAGAGTGGCAAAAAGAGAAAGCCATTGTTGAAAGAAAGCCATAAGAAGTTCCGTTTGCAGTTTGTGAGAAGCCACGTGGGGGACACAGCAAACATGTGGAAGAAGGTGCTCTGGTCAGATGAGACCAAAATTTAACTTTGTGGCAAAACGTTATGTGTGGTGGAAAACTAACACTGCACATCACTCTGAACACACCATCCCCACTGTGAAACATGGTGGTGGCAGCATCATGCTGTGGGGATTGCTTTCTTCAGCATAGACAGGGAAGCTAGTCAGAGTTGATGGAAAGATGGATGGAGGCAATCTTAAAAGAAAACCTGTTAGAGTCTGCAAAAGACCTGGGGCGGTGGTTCACCTTTCTGCAGGACAACGACCCTAAACATACAGCCAGAGCTACAAAGCATATTTATGTGTTAGAATGGGCCAGTCAAATTCCAGACCTAAATCCAATTGAGAATCTATGCCAAGTCATGAAAATTGCTGTTCACAGATGCTCTCCATCCAATCTGACAGCCCAAGCTATTTTGCAAAGAATGGGCAAAAACTTCACTCTCAAGATGCGCAAAGCTGGTTGAGACCTCCCCAAAAAGACTTGCAACTGTAGATGCAGCGAAAGGTCGGGGGGGCTGAATACAAATGCACGCCACACGTTTCAGATTTATATTTGTGAAAAAAATTTGAAAACCATTTATCATTTTCCTTCTACTTCACAATTATGTGCCACTTTGTGTTGGTGTATCACATAAAATCCCAATAGAATACATTTACGTTTTTGGTTGTAACATGTGGAAAAAGTAATGAATACTTTTTCAAGGCACTGTATCAGGTACTGTTGAATTGAAATGGGTTGCCCTCTCAAAGCACTGCCCACCTGCTCAAGTTTACGTTCTCTATTCCCTTGTTATAGGAATGGCCTACATTTCTATTGCACCAAACTGGTAGCATGTTCAGAGGAGTCATGCCATTAAAAAATGTTAAACAAAGGGGGGGGGGGGGGACACAACAAAATTGTAGCCCTTTGATATCGTATTATGCCTTTACCAGAGCTGAAGTCTCATGTGCTCTGACCTTTTTTATAATACAGGAGAAAATTCCCCCCAGAAGACCGGTTTTCCTTGGTTGTTTTAGAAGCAAGTTAATTTCCTGATATCCTGGTTTGTGGTTGTAAACTTTATTATATGACCAGTATTACAATATAGCCATATAGAGGAAAGTATGTTTCCTGTATTACTTTGTACAAATTTAAAAAAAAAAGGAAATTCCATCATAGGAACTGTATGCACTGTTGACCTCTTTCTGAAAATACTTGTTTCCTAGCTATTTGTGGCTTTAAAATGGTGGTAATAAAGGCAAAAAAAACTTTCAAAATGTGTTCCTCTCACTCCCCCCTTAAACACTTATCCCCTCTTGACTGAGCTCTGTGCCCATCTGCAACAGCTCTTTTCCTCTCTCTCTTCTCACAGGAGACTAAGCAGCAGTGGGAGCAATTGGCTCCTGTTGTTGTCAATCAAACCTTGTGAGTTCGAAGTGGGGGCAGGGCTGAGCCATGCTGTCTGTGTCTATAGTTGCACACAACCTGGCTCAGATTCGAGCCCGCATGAGTGCCCCCCATAGCAAGGCCACTTGAAGAAGGGGAAGAACCAAGATCACTGTCAGGGGACTCCAGGAGAGGAGGTTGAGGGCTGCCCTGTGCAAAACCATTGCACAGAGCAGGTTAGTATAGCATGTAAAGCATTATATTCACTATAACTTTTTTAGTCACTAACCCAGACTTAACTGCTAAAAAAAAAAAGCAAACCAAAATGACCTTAGTGTGAATAGGTCCTGAAAAAAAAAATTGACTTCAGGATTTGCACGTGATAAACAGCCAGCTGCTCACACATTCTTTAATTGTCCCTTAGTGTTGTTTCCCATGCATGCTTGGAGGCCTCTTACCAGAGAGGAGCCTTTCATCATAATCTTTTCAAAGAGCCACCAAGACAAGCTAAGCAGTTTTAATAACAGAACATTAGGTCTTAAAATCATTAAAGCCATTAGCTAAAATAAACAGAATTGAAGAATGAATTATGCCATTCACCAGATTGTGGGAAGATTTGCAATAAATAAGCACATGAAATAACTGTGTAGTCATGTTTGTTGGTGGAAGGAAATATGTACATAAATAGAGCACCTATGAGGTGGAACATACAGCCTTGTACCAGACAGTGGAGAAAAAGTATAGTAAGTCCTGAAAAACGAGGGGATGTGCGGTTTATTATAGCAAATAGGCAACAGCTGGCAAGTATATTGGAATACTTTGGGGTGCTTATTGTTGTCAGTCATAGCCTGCACTGCTTGTCAACCAGAACTTCTGCATCCAAGATCACATAGCGGGATAATGGCTATTGTTACACTTTGTGCCACATATCAGAAAAACATATATAGTGATTTGTACTAAAACAACACTGGAGATTACAATAAAATGTAGCTTGATGTATGCATGTGATGTGGTGACACTGGCCCATTACAGCAGTCAAATGATTTAGTGTACAGGCAGGTACCAGGTTATAAGGTGAAGTATGAAGCTCTGTTCTAATATCTATGGCAGTGGTTCTCAACTCCTGTCCTCGGGACCCACTAACAGGCCAGGTTTGCAAGATAACTGAAATACATCACAAGTGACATCATTTGCTGCTCAGTGATTGCAGTATTCTAGTCTGCATCTCCCCAAGATAATACTTAACCCCTCACTTACCAGCGTATAGTAATACTCCGGCAAGGTGCACTCCCCATCCTGGGTGGACGTCATATGACATCCTCTCGTTTTCGCCGCTCTGCGAGCCCCCAGGGTAATTCCACTGTCCTGGTGCTCCAGGACCTTCAAAAGTGTAATAGGTCATTAGGATATTTTATGTGTAATTTATGCTCCTAGAACGCATGATGGTGCTCCCTGCATGTTGGACCTCTCTATGTGGCCAGGCTGTGTAAAAGTCTCACACATGTGGTATTGCCATACTCGGGACGAACAGCAGAATGTATTTTGGGGTGTAATTTTTGCTATGTACATGCTATGTGTTAGAAATATCTTATAAATTGACCACTTTGTGTAAAAATAAAGAAGTTTTTATATTCTTTCCGCGTTTTTCAAAGACTTAACCGTACAAAAGACTCATAATGCCTCATAGTATATACGTTGGGGTGTTTGCTTTCCAAAATTGGGTCATTTTGTGGGCAATTCCATTGTCCTGGTGCTCCAGGGCCTTCAAAGTGTAATAGGTGGTTGAGAAATGAGATGTGTAATTTATGCTCGTAGAACGCCTAAAGGTGCTACTTCAATGTTGGGCCTGTGTATGTGCTCAGGCTGTGTAAAAGTCTCACACATGTGGTATCGTCCTACTCAAGAGGAGTAGCAGAATGTATTTTGGTTATGTCATTTTTGCTATGTACATGCTATGTGTTGGAAATATCTTATAAATGGACAACTTTGTGTTAAAAAAATGCATTTTCATTTTTTCCCCACATTTTTCAACATCTTCTGGAAAAAAATGAACCGTTCAAAAGACTCATTATGCCTCATAGTTTATACGTTAGGGTGTTTGCTTTCCAAAATGGGGTCATTTTGTGGGCAATTCCATTGTGCTGGTGCTCCAGGGCCTTCAAAATTGTAATAGGTGGCTGAGAAATGAGATGTGTAATTTATGCTCGTAGAACGCCTGAAGGTGCTACTTTAATGTTAGGCCTTTGTATGTGGCCAGGCTGTGTAAAAGTCTCACACATGGGTATTGCCATACTCAGGAGGAGTAGCAAAATGTATTTTAGGGTGTCATTGCAATTATGCATATGCTGTGTGTGAGAAACGTGTTGTTTAACAATTTTGTGTAAACAGAAAAAAAAATTCTTCATTTTGCAAAGAATTGTGGGGAAAAAGTACAACTTCAAAAAACTCACCATGCCCCTTACTAAATACCTTGGAATGTCTACTTTCCAAAAAGGGGTAATTTGGGGGGTATTTGTACTTTCCTGGCTTGTTAGGGTCTCAAGAAATGAGATAGGTGGTCAGTACATCAGATGTGATCAATTTTCAATGATTTGCACCATAGCTTGTAGACTCTATAACTTTCACAGAGAATAAATAATTTCCACTAATTTGGGTTATTTTTACCAAAGACATGTAGCAGTATAAATTATGGCCCAAATGTATGAAGAAAAATTACTTTTTTGCAAAATTTTTCAATACAAACTAAAAAAAAGTGTTTTTTTTTTCAAAATGTTCTCTACTTTTTCGCTTATATTGAAAAAAATAAAAACCCAGCAGTGATTATATACCACCAAAAGAAAGCTCTATTTGTGAGAAAAAAATGATAAAAATTTTGTTTGGGTACAGTGTAGCATGACTGAGTAATTGTCATTTAAAGTGTGAGAGCACTGAAAGCTGAAAATTGGTCTGGGAAGGAAGGGGGTGTGAGTGTCCTGTATGGAAGTGGTTAAAATCTGGCCTGTGAACATATATGCAACATTCTACCCATCTATCCAAAAACAGCATTGTAGAGAGCAATATTGGTGAAAGTAGAGTTTGTGGAGGTACCTCTAAAAGGGCCTCTGGCTGATGATGGTCAGAGGCACAGTCACTGTCCACTTCCAGCAAAGATGATGATGATGACCATGGTTCTCTCTCACTAATGCAGAGGCTCTCAGCACACATAAGGGTTGATTTACTAAAGCTGGAGAGGGTAAAATCTGGTGCAGCTGTGCATGGTAGCCAGCATCTAACTTCAGCTTGTTCAATTAAGCTCTGACAAAGAAACCTGGAAGCTGATTGGTTTCTATGCAGAGCTGCACCAGATTTTGCA
>BLSH010037186.1:1107561-1122534 GCA_018402905.1 Glandirana rugosa
TATTTGTGAGAAAAAAAATGATAAAAATTTTGTTTGGGTACAGTGTAGCATGACTGAGTAATTGTCATTTAAAGTGTGAGAGCACTGAAAGCTGAAAATTGGTCTGGGAAGGAAGGGGGTGTGAGTGTCCTGTATGGAAGTGGTTAAAATCTGGCCTGTGAACATATATGCAACATTCTACCCATCTATCCAAAAACAGCATTGTAGAGAGCAATATTGGTGAAAGTAGAGTTTGTGGAGGTACCTCTAAAAGGGCCTCTGGCTGATGATGGTCAGAGGCACAGTCACTGTCCACTTCCAGCAAAGATGATGATGATGACCATGGTTCTCTCTCACTAATGCAGAGGCTCTCAGCACACATAAGGGTTGATTTACTAAAGCTGGAGAGGGTAAAATCTGGTGCAGCTGTGCATGGTAGCCAGCATCTAACTTCAGCTTGTTCAATTAAGCTCTGACAAAGAAACCTGGAAGCTGATTGGTTTCTATGCAGAGCTGCACCAGATTTTGCACTCTCCAGCTTTAGTAAAACAACCCCATAGAGCACAGTCCAGGCACACTGACACAAAGAGCAGTCTAGGGGATGTATTTTGTGGTTTTATTGTTAAGTAACCCTGGATGAGGTGTAGGGTAGTATGGGATACTCCAGAACCACTAACAAAAAACAAGAGGACACACTTCTCTAAGTTGCAAACTTCAGGAACAGTTCTTCTGCTCAGCTTGTAGGCAGGCAACATCTGATTTCTCCACTGCAGGTGGCTCTCAACTGCAGCGGCATTGCAGAGGTAGAGGAAGCTGCGAGGAACATGGCTTCTCTATGGTTTCCTGGGTCACTGGGGCAGCGATCCGGTTGGATACTGGCAGCCCATGTAACTCTGTTGGCCATCTTAGGTCAGGCAGAGTCTGGCTCCTCATTTGGCACGCAATTCACATGTGGGTAGTGTAGGGACAAGCCATCCGTCTGTCAAGGACAGTGAATAACAGTAGGTAGAGGTTCCAGATGAGTAGGGAAAGGATAGGCATGCGCCATCCATCCTGGAAGCCTCCCCGCTTGGGTACATATCAGCCAGGCCGCATTCCACTTCTCAAGACAGACTCTGTCAGCACCACTTAGAATTGCTCTGCTACATGCTTCTGTTACATCCTGTGAGTGTTCCTGGTCAGGTTGTCTTCCCACTGGGCTTGTTGTGACTGCTGAACTTAGGCTTTAATATAAGTTCTATTTTCTGCAATTGAACTCTGTTTATTGCTGCCGCACCACGTTGCACACACCCACAAGTTCAGAGTGGTAGTAGAATAGTAGAGGCCAAAGGTATGGATTCCTCAAGAGGGGAACTACTTGACCCAGATTCAAAAAACAGTCCTCCCTTGAGAAGTCATAGGAAACAAATGTATGAACCTCTCAAAAGAGGAACTACTTAGCCCATGTTAGCATAAAGTCTTTCAACTAAACTAAAGAGAACTGGTCAGTATGACTCAAGAAAGGAACTACGAGGCTCAACAATTCTAATAGTACAAAGTCACTAGGATCTTGCAGCAAAGCAGTACTAACGAAGCCAAAGGAGCAGCTGAGCCCATTCAGCTTTCTCCAGGTGCCTTCCAATGAAGCGATGTGGACTGGATCCTTAGGTGAAGTCCCAGGGTGTCTGATACCCTCTCAGATGTAGGCCCTCTGGCTCTGCCACAGTCGTGACCGCGATGACCAGCAACTTGAAACAGCAGAATGGCTGGAGGCAGGGGGTAGCCATGCCCACCTGAACAGGTGGAATCCCTTCAACAGGTAGACACTGCTGTTCTACAGCTCAGGCTATTTATGTGCTTCTTAGCCACCTTCTGGACACACTTTGCCAGGGATTAGCTGTAGCACCATAAATATTCATGCTGCCTATTTGCCTTGCTCCACTCCTATGTTCCAGAACTTTCTGAAAGGCGGGGGAGAGCATTTGAACTTACAGCCTACGAAACCTAGAACAGCCAAAATAAATAAATAACTTCTCCAGTGATTACAGAGGAGCCAAAAAGAACTAAATGTACCTTAAATCCTAGCAACCTAACTGGGAGGGTGCTACAAGTTGAAGAGTCAGCACAAAATGTGTGTTTTCATACACTACCCAATGCATTTTCCAAAGCTGTTCTGGATTTTTTCTCATTGATATGGATGGGGCGAACACCCCCCGGTTTGGTTCACACCAGAACATGCAAACCCACAAAAACTTTTGTGCAAACATGCGAACCCTATTAAAGTCTAAGGACACCAACATGAAAAATCAAAAGTGCTCATTTTAAAGGCTTATATGCAAGTTATTGCCATAAAAAGTATATGGGGACTCGGGTACTGCCCTAGGATACATGTATCAATGCAAAAAACGTTTTTAAATTGATAGTTTTTTCAGGAACAGTGATTTTAATAATGCTTAAAGTGAAACAATAAAAATTAAATATTCCTTTAAACATCGTGCCTGGGGGGTCCCCTTGGCCTGCCTGTAAAGTGGCGCATCTGTGTGATCTTTAGAATAGTGCCGCAGCAAAATGACAAAAAGTAATTTAAACTCCTGGCTCCCGGCAATAAAGATGGAAAATCACAAATGAAAAAAAAATTGATGTGGGGGTCCCCCCAAAATCCATACCAAACCCTTATATGAGCATGCAACCCCCCCCCTGAACCATACCAGGCTACATGCCCTCAACATGGGGGGTGGGTGCTTTGGGGCAGGGGGGGCTCTGCACCCCCCACCCCAAAGCACCTTGTCCCCATGTTGATGGGGACAAGAGCCTCTTCCTGACAACCCTGGGCTGTGGTTGTCGGGGTCTGCGGGCAGGGGGCTTATCGCAATCTGGAATCCCCCTTTAACAAGGGGCCCAACTCCCCATGTGAATGAGTATCGGGTACATCGTACCCCTACTTATTCACCAAAAGGTGTCAAAACAGTATAAATTACAGGAGACAGTTAAGGACAAGTCCTTAAAAAAAAAAAGTGTCCCCTGATGTTATCCGCTTCAATCATGGCACACGATGACCTGAAAAATCCGAAACAGCTCCTCCTCGATGGGAGGGCTCCCGCCAACTGACCTCTTTTTGCTGTAACAGTTTATTTACAGGAAATTGCAGGGCCATCCGGTGCTGTGACCCTGTCCCCTTCTGACGTCACACATGACGTCAGAAGGGGGCGCTTATGTCACTGGGTGGCCCCGCCCTTGCATATAAATAAACTGTCACCGCAAAGATAGATCAGTTTTTGGAGCCCTCCCATCGTCTCGTTTTTTTTTCTTATTTATCTGGTCTTTCGCACACCGCAATTGATGTGGATTACATCATGCAACATCTTTTTTTTTCTTTTTAATAAAGGACTTGTCCCAAACTGTCTCCTGTGTTTTTCTCTTTTTGACATTTTTTTGCTGAATGGGTAGGGGTACTATGTACCCGATACTCATTCACATAGGGAGGGCCGGGATCTTGGGGCCCCCTTGTTAAAGGGGGCTTCCAGATTCCAATAAGCCCCCCGCCCTCAGACCTCGACAACCACCGGCCAGGGTTGTTGGGAAGAGGCTATTGTCCTCATCAACATGGGGACAAGGTGTTGTTGGCGGACCCCAAAGCACCCTCCCCATGTTGAGGGCATGGGGCCTGGTATGGGTCAGGAGGGGGGCACTCGCTCGTCCCCTCCCTGTCCTGACCTGCCAGGTTGCATGCTCGGATAAGGGTCTGGTATGGATTTTGGGGGGACCCCCACGCAATTTTTTTTCCAATTTTGGCACAGGGTTCGCCTTAAAATCCATACCAGACCCAAAGGGCCTGGTTTGGATTTTGGGGGACCCCCCTTTTTAAAAAGAAATTGTCAGGGGCCCCCTTAAAATTTATACCAGACCGGAAGGGCCTGGTATGGATTTTGGGGGGCCCTATGCCGTTTTTTCCCTAATTCTGTCATAGGGTTCCCCTTAACCACTTCAATATACTGTGTTATATATATTACACTGACTGCACTATATAGTCTGAACTGTATTATATATAATACGGGGACTACACTCTATAAAATTGTAATGACATGCCCCTGTTAAACAGGTTCAGAAAAACTGGGCCTTGGGTGTTGGTGGTGCCAGAACACTGTAACCCCTCACAGTTACTCTTGTTGGGTGCAGGAACTGGCCCTGCTGTTAAAAATTATTTTAAATATGGAAGTTACATGCCCCTGTTAAACTGGTGCGGAAATATTGGGCTTGGGTGTTAGTGGTGCCCTAAACCAAAAATATTGTTGGAAGCTAGCAACATCAAGATTCAGGAATAGGTACTTAAGCAGCATAGGCAGTCTTCAAGGGATCCTTAGCAAATTCAATCAGTTACATCAGCATCAGGAGCTTGATAGCTGCTGATCCAGGACTGATTCATTTCTATAAATGTGAGCCTATCAACGGAGTCTGTGGACAGGAGCACTTTTTGTTCCGTTACAAACCCTCCAGCAGCACTGAATGTCCATTCAAAAATCAGGCTGGATGCAGGACAGGCCAGTAGATTGACTGCATATTGAGCAAGTTCTGGACAGTGGTCCATCCTCAAAGACGGAGTAACCCAGTGGATGCTCAGTTGGAAAGGTCTCCAGGTCTGCTCTTGCCCCTAGACATTCCTGCACCATATAATGCAGACGCTGGCGATGGTGGCTTGAACCTATCAACCCTTGATGCTGAGGAATGAAAAATTGTTTAAAGGTATCGGTCAGCCGGCCACCTTCTCCACCGCTCTTCCAAACAAAGCCTCAGAAACACGTTGTCCAGCACCAGGAAATGGTAACCTCCCAAGGTCTGGAAAGGCGTTACACAAATTTTTCTTCAAGGCCTCCTGAAGATGTTTCTTCCTCTGCTCCCTCTGTGAAAGCTGGATGAGTTCTGCAACTTTACCCTTGTAACGTGGAACGAGAAGGGCTGTCAGTCCGTAATGATCACTCTCCTTGATCCCACGAATCTTAGGGTCCTTTAGCAGGCTTTGCAGAACCAGGGAGCCCATGCAGCATAACTTTGCAGAGGCATGAGATTCTGAGTCCTCTGGGTCACTAAGGATGACATTGTCAGGAACTACCTCCTCCCAGCCACGTACAACTCCTTGGGTTTCTGGGGACTGAAAATCATCTCTTGAAGAAGACTGCTGCGTGCTATCCTCTACATCCATGCTGACACAATCCTCCTCCTCCTCTTCTTCCTGTGTGTTTGGTGGCCCTGCAGGAATGCTATCTGCATAAAGGGAGCCTTGAGGGGAAAGGAAGTCCTCCTCTTCCTCCCGCTGTTCTGCCTCAAGTGCCCTGTCCATGATTCCACGAAGCGTGTGCTCCAGCAGGAAGACTAGAGGGACAGTGTCATTGATGCATGCATTGTTGCTACTCACTATCCTTGTGGCCTCCTCAAATGGTGACAGTACAGTGCATGCATCCTTGATCAGTAGTCACTGGTGTGGGGAAAAGAAGCCAAGCTCCCCTGAGCCTGTCCTAGTGCCATACTCAAACAGGTACTCATTGATGGCCACATGGCATCTTTTAGCCTGACTGCTTGCGTAGAGCCTTGAACGCTTAGGGAGCACCGCTGGTTCAGAGGACAATTCTGCAGAAGAGGCCAAAGAGGAAGAAGAAGAGGAGACAGTGTAGCAGGCAGATGTGGCAGAATCACCACCAGCTTTTTGGAGGCGTGGTGGCGGAACTAACTCCAACACTGAACCCTGTGCTGCATCCTTCCCAGCTGCCAGCAGAGTTACCAAGTGTGCCGTGAAGGAAAGGTAACGTCCCTGACCATGCCTGCTGGACCATGAGTCAGAGGTAATATGAACCTTCCTGCTGACCGCCCTGTCCAACGAGGCCAAAACATTGCCTTACGCATGATGGCAGAGAGCTGGAATGGCCTTACATGAAAATAAATTTCTTTTTGGAACATCACATTCCACAAATTCACGAAAGGGGGCAGAGTCTACCAGCTAAAAAGGCAGCAGTTGTAGTGCTAGCAATTTGGCCAAGCTAGCATTTAGACTCTGAGCATGTGAATGGCTGGGGCAGTATTTTTTATTATGGTTCAGCAATTGGGGTAGCAAAATTTGCCTGCTGAAATCAACAGGTGGTGTACTGCTAGCAGATTGGCTGCACCCATTGCTATACCTTAATTCCTCAGTGCAGGCTTTTGAGAGGACTGGAGGTATAGTAGAGGTTGAGGTCACAGATGAGGAGCAAGGAGAAGTCCACCTTGTTTTACGATGTGGCTCTTTTAGGTGCTGTTACCAACGTACTGCATGGCAGGTCATCATATGTCTTGTCAAGCATGTGGTGCCCAAGTGGCTGCTGTTCTGGCCGCACTTGATCCTCTTCAGATATAGATTGCAAACAGCAATGATGCGATCTACTGCAGTATTAAAAAAAGCCTACACCAATGAACTTTTGGAAGTCAGTGGGGAGTCAGCAGCGCGCTGCACCTGTGGAGCTCTGTGGTGTTTTGCAATAGGGTGGCTGCCCTTAAGCTGGCCCCAGAAGGACATCCTGCCATGTTGGAATTGTGTCTCCTCCTCACTTTCCTCCTCTCTTTTTTGAGGCATCCAAGTACAGTCAGTGACCTCATCATCCCCTCCCAAACTTGGCAGCATGCTACAGCCGGGGGAACATGACTGCTAGTTTCTTGTCCTTCTGTGGCACCCCCTCTCTCTATGCTCACGTTACTCCCTTCCTCAACCTGGGAATCAACATCGGAGCCTTCAAATTGCTGCTCATGCTCCAGCAGCATGTAACCAACACTATGGTGGAATAGGCCGCTTAGGCTGCTGCGTTAGAAGGCAAACTAGTATGAGCCTGGGTGACAGAAGTTGAGGAGGATGAGAACAGCTTAGTTATTCCCTCAACCAACTCGTCTGCATGTTGTGGTTCAATAACACAGCCAGCAGCAGAAAAAAAGGACTAGCGTGACCCGCCTGCAGAGGATGCACCATGTCCACCACCACCCCTTTTTACTGTAGACTCAGAGGCTGCTTGTCCTCTTTTAGTGGCCTGTGAGTGTCTGCCTCTCCTTGGTGGTCTTCCAGACATGATGTTTTTTGGTTTTTTTTAACACCGACTGCAATGTAGTATATATACTATACACCACAGAATGCACTGTATATGTAGTCTACACTGAATGCAGTGTACATATACAGTGGGGCAAAAAAGTATTTAGTCAGCCACCAATTGTGCAAGTTCTCCCACTTAAAAAGATGAGAGAGGCCTGTAATTTTCATCATAGGTACACTATGTAGGTACAAAAAATCCAGAAAATCACATTGTCTGATTATTATAGGATTTATTTGCAAATTATGGTGAAAAATAAGTATTTGGTCAATAGCAAAAGTTCATCTCAATACTTTGTTATATACCCTTTGTTGGCAATGACAGAGGTCAAACATTTTCTGTAAGTCTCCACAAGGTTTTTACACACTGTTGCTGGTAGTTTGGCCCATTCCGCCATGCAGATCTCCTCTAGAGCAGTGATGTTTTGGGGCTGTCGCTGGGCAACATGGATTTTCAACTCCCTCCAAAGATTTTCTATGGGGTCGAGATCTGGAGACTGTCTGGGCCACTCCAGGACCTTGAAATGCTTCTTACAAAGCAACTCCTTCTTTGCCTGGGCGGCGTGTTTGGGATCATTGTCATGCTGAAAGACCCAGCCACGTTTCAAATCTTCAATGCCCTTGCTGATGGAAGGAGGTTTTTACTCAAAATCTCACGATACACGGGGTGAGATCTTGCATGGAACTCCAGATCGAGGGAGATTATCAGTGGTCTTGTATGTCTTCCATTTTCTAATAATTGCTCCCACAGTTGATTTCTTCACACCCAGCTGCTTACCTATTGCAGATTCAGTGCTCCCAGCCTGGCGCAGGTCTACAATTTTGTTTCTGGTGTCCTTTGACAGCTCTTTGGTCTTGGCCATAGTGGAGTTTGAAGTCTGACTGTTTGAGTTTGTGGACGGGTGTCTTTTATACTGATAACGAGTTCAAACAGGTACCTTTAATACAGGTAACGAGTGGAGGACAGAGGAGCCTCTTAAAGAGGAAGTTACTGTTCTGTGAGACCCAGAAATCTTGCTTTTTTGTAGGTGACCAAATACTTATTTTCCACCATAATTTGCAAATAAATTCTTTAAAAATCAAACAATGTGATTTTCCGGATTTGTTTTCTCATTCTGTCTCTCATAGTTGAAGTGTACCTATGATGGAGCCCCCTTTTTAAGTGGGAGAACTTGCACAATTGGTGGCTGACTAAATACTTTTTTGCCCCACTGTGTGTGTATATATATATATATATATATATATATATATATATATTAGGCTGTATATATATATATATATATATATATATATATATATTTATATATTAATACACCGCCTGAAGTGGATTATATACTGTACACCACCGAATGCACTGTATATATAGTCTTCACTGAATGCAGAGTATATAAATATATACTAGACTGTGTGTGTGTATATATATATATAATCTATATATATATATATATATATATATATATATATATATATTAATACATCTCCTGAAGTGGATTATATACTGTACGCCACCGAATGCACTGTATAAATAGTCTACACTGAATGCAGAGTATATTTACAGTCAGGGCTGGCCCTACCACTAGGCGGAGTAGGCGGCCGCATAGGGCGCACTGCCGCCTAGGGGCGCCTTGCCACTGTTGATCTGTCACTGGCTGCTCTGCATTGATTCATGTAAAAACTGACATTGTCTGACTGAGATAATGAGATTGTGTTATCACATGCCATTTGCAAATGTATATAGAAACAGTGACTGATCTGCCAAATACCCCCCCTCCGCCCCCACCCCCCTGAGGCTGTATTTGATGGGCACAGGTGAAGCTGTATGTGATGTGCACAGGTGAGGCTGTATTTGATGGGCACAGGTGAGGCTGTATTTGATGGGCGCAGGTGAGGCTGTATTGATTGGCACTGGTGAAGCTGTATTTGATGGGCGCTGGTGAGGCTGTATTCGATTGGCGCTGATCAGGCTGCAATTCATTGGCGCTGATCAGACTGGGCAGGGAAAATGGGGTGGAGTCAGGGGTGGAGCCAAGGGGGCGTCAAAATGAGGTTTTGCCTAGGGTGTCAAAAATCCTTGCACCAGCCCTGTTTACAGTATCTCACAAAAGTGAGTACACCCCTCACATTTTTGTAAATATTTATTATACCTTTTCATGTGACAACAATGAAGAAATTACACTTTGCTATAATGTAAATTAGTGAGTGTACAGCTTGCATAACAGTGTAAATTTGCTGTCCTCTCAAAATAACTCAACACACAGCCATTAATGTCTAAAGCACTGGCAACAAATGTGAGTACACACCTAAGTGAAAATGTCCAAATTGGACCCAAAGTGTCAATATTTTGTTTGGCCACCATTATTTTCCAGCACTGCCTTAACCCTTGTGGGCATGGATATGGTTGACACCATCTGAACTTATATGGTTCAGATGGTGTCAAGCTTGTGTGGTGGCATCCAGGTGAGGAGTACAAAGGACAAGTGTGTCTTGCCTACAGTCAAGCATGGTGGTGGGAGTGTCATGGTCAGGGGCTGAATGAGTGATACTGGCACTGGGGAGCTACAGTTCATTAAGGGAACCATGAATGCCAACATGTACTGTGACATACTGGAGCAGAGCATGATCCCCTCCCTTAGGAGACTGGGCCGCAGGACAGTATTCCAACATGATAATGACCCCAAACACACCTCCGAGATGACCACTGCCTTGCTAAAGGATAAAGGTGATGGACTGACCAAGCATGTCTCCAGACCTAAACCCTATTGAGCATATGTGGTGCATCCTCAAACAGAAGGTGGAGGAGCGCAGGGTCTCTAGCATCCCCCAGCTCCGTGATGTCATCATGGAGGAGTGGAAGAGGACTCCAGTGGCAACCTATGAAGCTCTGGGGAACTCCATGCCCACGAGTGTTAAGGTAGTGCTGGAAAATAATGGTGGCCACACAAAATATTGACACTTTGGACCCAATTTGGACATGTTCATTTAGGGGTGTACTCACTTTTGTTGCCAGCGGTTTAGACATTAATGGCTGTGTGTTGAGTTATTTTGAGAGGACAGCAAATTTACACTGTTATACAAGCTGTACACTCACTACTTTACATTGTAGCAAAGTGTCATTTCTTCAGTATTGTCACATGAAAAGATATAATAAACTATTTACAAAAATGTGAGGGGTGTACTCACTTTTGTGAGATACTGTATGTATATATACTTGGCAGTATATATATATATATATATATTAATACACTGCCTCCACTGACTGTATATATAATGTACACTGAATGCACTATATATATTTATATATAGTCTACACTAAATGCAGAGTATGTATATGTAGCCATGTGCTCCCTTGGGAGTAGCATTAGTTGTGTTTCACCTGATAGCTGCCCTCAATCCCTCCATATCTCACACATCCGTAGACACTGACCAGGCCGGCTCTTGTTTTTGTTGTTTTATTTAGGGGAAATAACTTGGATGGGGAAAAGGGGTGACTGTGGGATGCCCCAGAAATTATTGTACACGACTTCCATATACAGTCCTGTGTATGCACACTTGCCCTGCAGACTGTCCTTCTGCCAACTGCTACTCCTCACAATTCTCTCCAGCACTCTACTTGCAGACTATTGCTCCTTCACTTCTCTCTCCAGCACATCACTTGGTTTCCAGCTTTAAAGGAAATTTATCAAGCTTCTCTACTCCTTTCTCTTCACCACAGCTAGCACATGGTGAGGCCTGTCAGCAGGACCTCAGGAACACCCATTACAGGCCAGGGATCACGGGCTCCTGAATATGTAGCTTAGTACATTGGTGCTAGCTGGGTCTTTGATGAACTACAACTCCAAGCCCATCCCACTTCCAGGCCACCACATGGACCAGCTTTCCTCACAGTGACACTCCTTCCACTGACTGGCTCCCAAGGTTTCCACAGACTGTCTACTATTCCTCTCCCAGCCTGCTCCAGTACTGTCTCCTCCAGCTCTCAGGGTCGGTCACTCACTGACTCCAGTGGACCACTTTAAAGTATCTCAGTAGCACCTCTGCTGCTCTCCTGTTCCCTTGTGTGACTCCAGAAATCACCTCCACTCCTGGCTGCACTCGAACCTCCAGGCCTCAAGGTCACACCCCCCCCCCCCAGACTGGGGCTTCCTCCCGGGTAGAGGCCTCCACAGCACCTCTGCTACATCTTCAGACTTCCACCTCCAACTCCTCCTTGACTAGGCTGACCCTAAGTATTTAAGGAGGCCTGCCCCCTGCCAATCCTGATTGGGGATTGGTCAGAGCTCCTTAGAACACTCCAGATGGGTCCACCTCCCTCCCAGCTCTCTGATTAGAAACCTTCCTCTAGTTTCTAGAAAGAAGTAGGAGGTTCTGGTGACCTCAGTGAATCAACTCAATCCTCCCTAAGCCACTCCCCAAGCCCAGATCAAAACATTCAGACCTGCATATACAGTCAGGCCTGACTTAATTTTGCCTCTCCTACACCCTATCTAAAAAATGCCTACACTATGGGGGCGCTACATTCATATATACTTAGCTGTATATATATATATATATATATATATACAGTGGGTACGGGAAGTATTCAGACCCCCTTAAATTTTTCACTCTTTGTTATATTGCAGCCATTTGCTAAAATCCTTTAAGTTCATTTATTTTCATCATTTATGTACACACAGCACCCCATATTGACAGAAAAACACAGAATTGTTGACATTTTTGCAGATTTATTAAAAAAGAAACACTGAAATATCACATGGTCCTAAGTATTCAGACCCTTTGCTGGGACACTCATATATTTAACTCAGGTGCTGTCCATTTCTTCTGATCATCCTTGAGATGGTTCTACACCTTCATTTGAGTCCAGCTGTGTTTGATTATACTGATTGGACTTGATTAGGTAAGCCACACACCTGCCTATATAAGACCTTACAGCTCACTGTGCATGTCAGAACAAATGAGAATCATGAGGTCAAAGGAACTGCCTGAAGAGCTCAGAGACAGAATTGTGGCAAGACACAGATCTGCCCAAGCTTACAAAAAAATGTTGCTGCACTTAAGGTTCCTAAGAGCACAGTGGCCTCCATAATCCTTAAATGGAAGACATTTGGGATGACCAGAACCCTTCCTAGATCTGGCCGTCCGGCCAAACTGAGCTATCGGGGGAGAAGAGCCTTGGTGAGAGAGGTAAAGAAGAACCCAAAGATCACTGTGGCTGAGCTCCAGAGATGCAGTCAGGAGATGGAAGAAAGTTGTAGAAAGTCAACCATCACTGCAGCCCTCCACCAGTCGGGGCTGTATGGCAGAGTGGCTCGACGGAAGCCTCTCCTCAGTGCAAGACACATGAAAGCCCGCATGGAGTTTGCTAAAAAACACCTGAAGGACTCCAAGATGGTGAGAAATAAGATTCTCTGGTCTGATAAGACCAAGATAGAACTTTTTGGCCTTCATTTTAAGCGGTATGTGTGGAGAAAACCAGGCACTGCTCATCACCAGTCCAATACAGTCCCAACAATGAAGCATGGTGGTGGCAGCATCATGCTGTGGGGGTGTTTTTCAGCTGCAGGGACAGGACGATTGGTTGCAATCGAGGGAAAGATGAATGCGGCCAAGTACAGGGATATCCTGGACGAAAACCTTCTCCAGAGTGCTCAGGACCTCAGACTGGGCCGAAGGTTTACCTTCCAACAAGACAATGACCCTAAGCACACAGATAAAATAACGGCTTCACAACAACTCCGTGACTGTTCTTGAATGGCTCAGCCAGAGCCCTGACTTAAACCCAATTGAACATCTCTGGAGAGACCTAAAAATGGCTGTCCACCAACGTTTACCATCCAACCTCACAGGACTGGAGAGGATCTGCAAGGAGGAATGGCAGAGGATCCCCAAATCCAGGTGTGAAAAACTTGTTGCATCTTTCCCAAAAAGACTCATGGTTGTATTAGATCAAAAGGGTGCTTCTACTAAAGACTGAGCAAAGGGTCTGAATACTTAGGACCATGTGATATTTCGGTTTTTCTTTTTTAAGAAATCTGCAAAAAATGTCAACAATTCTGTGTTTATCTGTCAATATGGGGTGCTGTGTGTTACATTAATGAGGGAAAATAAATGAACTTAACCACTTGACCACTGGGCACTTAAACCCCTTAACAACCAGACCAATTTTCAGCTTTCAGTGCTCTCACATTTTGAATGACAATAACTCAGTCGTGCAACACTGTACCCATATGAAATTTGCGTCCTTCTTTTCACACAAATAGAGCTTTCTTTTGGTGGTATTTATTTTTTTTATTTTTTGCGCTATAATTAAAAAAAGACCAAAAATTTTGAAAAAAAATGAATTTTTCTTTGTTTCTGTTATAAATTTTTGCAAATTAGTAATTTTTCTTCATAAATTTTGGCCAAAATTTATACTGCTACATATCTTTGGTAAAAAAAAAAAATTAGTGTATATTATTTGGTCCTTGTGTAAGTTATAGAGTCTACAAGCTATGGCGGCAATCATTGAAAATTCATCACACCTGCTGTACTGACAGCCGATCTCATTTCTTGAGACCCTAACAAGCCAGGAAAGTACAAATACCCCCCAAATTACTCCTTTTTGGAAAGTAGACACTCCCAGGTATTTAGTAAGAGGCATGGTGAATTTTTTGAAGTTGTAATTTTTTCCCACAATTCTTTGCAAAATTAAGATTTTTTCCCCCCCCAAAATTGTCCTAAGTTAACGGGTTATTTCTCACACCCAGCATATGTATACCACAAATTACACCCCAAAATACATTCTACTACTCCTCCTGAGTATGGCAATACCACATGTGTGAGTCTTTTACACAGCCAGGCTACATACAGAGGCCCAACATGTAGGGAGCGCCATCAGGCATTCTAGAAGCATAAATTACACATATAATTTCTTGACTACCTCTTGTACTTTTGAAGGTCCTGGAGCACCAGGACAATGGAAACGCCCAAAAAATGACCCCATTTTGGAAAGCAAACACCCCAACGTATATTCTAGGAGGCATAATGAGTCTTTTGAACATGTAATTTTTTCCACAAGTTTTTGGAAAATGTGGAAAGAAAATTAAAACGCATTTTTTTTACACAAAGTTGTTAATTTATACAATATTTCTAACACACAGCATGTACATAGCAAAAATGACACCCCAAAATATATTCTGCTACTCCTTCCGAGTATGGCTATACCACATGTGTGACACTTTTACACAGCCTGACCACGTACAGAGGCCCAACATGCAGAGAGCACCATCAGGTGTTCTAGGGGCAAACATTTAGAATCTAATTTGACTACCTTTTACACTATTGTGAGGCACTGTGGTGGCATGGATAGGCACTGTAGTGGCACAGATGGGCAGGGTAGTGGCACGGATGGGCAGTAGAGTGGCATGGATGGGTACTGTAGTGGCAAGTGGCACGGATGGGCACTGTAGTGGCATGGATGGGCACTGTAGTGGCACAGATGGGCAGTGTAGTGGCACGGATGGGCACTGTAGTGGCATGGATGTGTCACAGATGAGAACTGATGTGGTATGGATGAGCATGAATCAGGCACAAATGAGCCATGGATGGGGATGGATGAGCCACGGATGGGTGGGTGAGCACGGATGGGTGGGTGAGCCCGGATGGGTGGGTGAGCCCGGATGGGTGAGCATGGCTGGATGGCTGGGTGAGCATGGATGGGTGAGCATGGATGGATGGATGGGTGAGCACGGCTGGGTGGGTGAGCATGGATGGATGGCTGGGTGAGCACAGCTGGGTGGGTGAGCATGGATGGATGGGTGAGCATGGATGGATGGGTGAGCATGGATGGGTGAGCACGGCTGGGTGGGTGAGCATGGATGGATGAACGGGTGAGCACGGCTGGATGGGTGAGCATGAATGGATGGATGGGTGAGCACGGA
>BLSH010037196.1:71916-83220 GCA_018402905.1 Glandirana rugosa
ACGTCTGAAGTAGGGAGGATTCAGAGATGATTCGAAGGTCTGAAACCAAAATGGTTGGAGACTTCTTTTAATTTTTTTTGTCTAAGGAGATTTATTCTCGCACACACACACACACACACATATATATATATATATATATATGAATTTTCTTCAGAGGTTGGTAAAACCAAAGTCTGGAAGCTTAGTAGAGACTTAGGAGGGATGAAGTCTGCAATCCTGGGTCCAGGTTTAGCAGACTACCAGCACACTGAATGTGCAGTTGTGTGCAGGGCTATAAAAGCGATAAAAAATATATATAATAAATAGCAACTTGACTATGGTTTAGAGATCCACCTTGACAGACAGAGAAGGGCTCTGCTTAAGAATCAGGAGGGCTCTATCTAGGAGACAGGTGCAACAGAGAGCCGCTAGGCGCATGCATAGAGTTTATGTAAGAAGACTGTCCGGAGGAGCCTGAAGTGTAGGGCCAGAGCAGCAGCGCTGCTAGGAGCCTGATGAACATTTGTTTTATGGCAGAGAAATCCTGAAAAAAACCCTGTGAAGGAAACCCATGTGTTGACTGGAATCTTGTTTTAATAAAAGTGGGCAAGACAAGCCCTCAAAAAGAAAATTACAGTGAGTGGCTGTGTCCTTAATGCTCTACCATTTAAAGTTGGTTCACACACACTCACACACACATCTATATCCTAACAGTATTATTTTTTAAGTTGAAATGTGACGTCCAAGTAATCGGTTGGAAATCAAAGCCAGGATCTCAGGGTGACAGTTTTCTAATGACTAAGCCATCATGCTATATTCTGATAAGCTTTTGTTTGAATATTGCTTCTTGTTATGGGATTAATAATCAGTCCATTATGTCTTCATAAACCAGCCTGGTGGCTTTCTTGAAAACCTGAAATACAATACATATCTAGGACTGTGATTATCAGTTTTCCTCAGCTACAAATTAAAACATAATAGAAGCATTTCTTCAAATGTATACTGTATATTACCTAAAACTACATTATTTCTATGTCAAACTTTATGAATGGTTGTTTTCTATTAAAACCGTTTCTTGGCTTGCGGCAGAGGAAGATAAAATGTTCTCAGCCCACATATGTACTCCTTTCTTCATGAGAACTGCATTCCACATTGACCTCTCTACCCACTACAGATGTAACTACATGATTGCATTCATTTTCCAAACACTTACACATCATTGCTCTTATGCAGCCCAAGTAAAAGAATAGGGTTGGCAATCAGCTCTAACATTCTCCTACTTTACTTGAGTAAGATTTCCTTATGTTTAATACTTTCTTTTCATGTTTTTCCTAATAAAATGCATTACAGATATATGTTACATTTTTCATATCTTTCCTGTGCACACCAACATTGTTAAAATATTGTATGACTCTAAAAGGATCTGAGTTTTGAAGAGCTAACATATAGATTACTTCAAGAATCAAATTACATATGTTTTTTAATTTCTATTTATTGACAGTAAAATACATATACAGTTTTTGCCAAAACTATTGGTACCCTTCCACCTTTTCCCAACGAAACCCAATTTTATTATGAAATGAGTTGAAACTGATAATGGCATTCAGCATTCTTTATTGCATAGTCTATAGGGAAGACACTGCTTTTGCTTAATTACTTAACATACCCTTATAAATAAGACAACATAAATAATAATGAATATAGCATAGGCATAATTATTGGTATCCCTAACCTAATATTTCATAGCATAATATGCAATCAGGTTTATGGATATATACTAATTCCAATATCCAGATGAATACCTATAGGGTGTAATGCATGGCTGTAAGAAGGTAAAGCTTGGGCAGTGTAAAATGATGTGTTCCCCCAGCCTGTAGTAGTTGTTGCTAGTCAGGCTAGAGGTGGAAAATGTGTTCATGTATTGTGGGCTGCATTGAGCAACTATATTAAAACATACAGGTCTATCTTGTTATGACCCAATTCTAGGAAACACTCCTAGGGGGATAGTGGTTACATTATTGCCAAAATATGGCCATGAGTGTGTGTGAGCGTGATCTTAGGCACACCATACATGTTACAATCTGATCATATAATCCCTGTACAATCAACTTTAGGCCTGAGCATTTTTCTGCTTGAAGCTTGTAGCTCTGATATGGTCAACAAACAAAATCCCATGCATTTCAATGACCCTGTTCCCATCTGAGCATTTTGTCATATGTAGCTAAATGCTTGTCGCTCAAAAAGTACAAGCTTCTTTTAGACAGATTGGAGCAACTGTTCAACCAAAAATTCAAATATGACAGTCCCAATGGTAGGGGGTGATGGTGTAGCAGTGCAGACAAGCCCACCGCTAGTAACCGGGCAGACAACAAGCGGCCAGTGTGAGTGAATGGTGCACGGGATGTGATGTCATGGTTCCTAGAACAATGAATGGCCCACAAGCGGTCAGAGGGAGCTGTAAGTGGTAAGCAAGCTGGATGAATGGAGCTGTCAATTGGCTGTCATCATGACATTTCGGTCGTGGCCCTTTTTCAAGTCACCTGCATATTTCTGCCAATTACATAACAATTGCTCTGGGACAGAGATTTTTTTAACCCATGGGGAACACTTGGCCAAAAAGTTTCTAGAAAAAACATAGCCTACAACACTTGTCCAAGAAGCCTTTAAAGTTGGTGTAAACCCATGACTCACCCAGTATAAACTAATGGCACAGTATTAATGTATATATACATGCAAGCCCCCTGCATCTATCCCTACCTTGCAAATGTCCTTCCTGTAAGCACTAGCAGCTCTGTAAAACTCTGAAATCGGTGGGTTTCTCTCTTTGCTGGAGTTCAGTGGGTGGAGTTGTGATGTCACAAGCCTCTCCACCCACCTCTATACTGAGAGATTGAGGAGGGAGGGAGAGGGGAGTGTAAAACTTTCTCTGCTCATGAAGGAGATAAGCAAATTGCTTGTCACTTACAGGAGCATGGGGCTGATTGTCTGTGTATTTCCGTTAGTCAGACTTTCTTATCCTGAAAAAAGATAAGGTCATTGCTCACAGTTGGATTAACTCTTTGTGGCAAGACTGGGCACATATGACATGACATGCTATACTTTACCAGGCAGAATTATTCATTCATTTTTTTATGGGTTTACATTCACTTACTCTAATAAAAACCTAATAGACAAGAAAAGAGGTCCCTCCATCTAGTTCCACTCAATCTACCAGATTTACCACACAATACCATGCACAGGAAAACTGATTTTTTTTTAACAAACACTGGTCCATCCTCCTAGAGGATCCTGTTCTACAACCATTCCTCACTGATAAGCCTAAGGTTTCACATCGAAAAGCACATAATATAGAAATAAAATAGCTCCAAGCGACTGGCACACAGCGAGTCATCTCTTCCATCTGACATCACATCCACTTACAAGTGTGTTCCAGATGCACTCCAATTCGGTGTGAGGTGGCCCCAGGATACCATTCAGCATCCTCGGCTCCCCTCACCTGGCATGACCATTCCATTGTCTGGTACTGGACGGGATGTTCACTACAGTGTTGATTACTAATGAGCTTTTACTTGTCGTGTGAGTTTTTAAAACCATTTTTTTTATTAGAGGAATATTGATATGCTGCACTTAGATGATGCTTTCTCTTCTTTCCCCCTGGTAAGCATAAAGGTAAAAGGTAAAAGTGTAAACAGACACTCCTTAAAAATGTCTAATAATCAACAAATATAGTGAATAATTAAATATCTACTGCTTATACATCAGATATACACACTTCCAAAATTACATGTAAACATAAAAAGTCCAAATGGAACACACTTATTAAAGTGTCTAGTGCTCAAAAAAATAAATACAAAATATTTAGAGTGTCCAAGTGCTTAGAATCTTGACTGGATAAAGTGACTCGTGCTGTTAACCATCAACCAGGAATGTATAAAAGCATGTCCACCAACACCAGTAAGTAGAAATCCCCCACCAGAAATAATATGTGCTTATCAGAGACTGGTAATCCCCTCTGGGGACGTTTTATAGGATATGAAACGCGACGGTTTCCTGTCCCCCTCAGGCCACTGCATATATTTGATGGGCTTATTGTTTATTACGATGATGTAAGTGTTTTTAACCAGTTTCAACAAATCTGTGTTTATGGTTTTTTACTATGGTGGGATTCTGTTTTTCTACATGACCTGTTGAAAACTCAGTGGAGGAATATTGGAGAAAGGGATACGTACTAACATTTAAAGAATACCATCCATTAAGTGAACATGGGCGGAGACCCCCAGATTGACGACCCCAGATTGTCCTAATTGATTTTATCTGCGATACGAGTATTCTTGATGCCTTATTACCGGTCTCTGGTAAGCACATATTATTTCTGGTGGAGGATTTTTACTTACTGGTGTTGGTGGACACGCTTTTATACATTCCTGGTTGACGGTTAACAGCAAGAGTCACTTTATACAGTCAAGATTCTAAGCACTTGGGCGCTTTAAATATTTTTTTTTTTTTTTGAGCACTAGACACTTTAATTAGTATCTTCTATTTGGACTTTTTTTGTTTACATGTAGTTTTGGAAGTGTGTATATCTGATGTATAAGCAGTAGATACTTGATTATTCAAAAAGAAGTGTTCTTCACACTTCTTTTTAGTCTGTGTCACTTTTCTTATTGCCTCTAATGATTGCACATCTGTTATTCACACACAACATCTGTTCTGCACCAGAAAAGATGTTCTTCACACATTACATCTGTTCTTCATACATCTGGAGATAGTTTAGAACACTTTACCTAAAACCGGGTGCGGAACCATACACCTGCTCTTCAAACATCTGGATAGTGTGTTTGAAAATACAGCATAGAGAAGAGCAGGCATATGGTTTTGCTCTTTACACACAGTTTGCAGATGTTTTCAGAACAGTGATATTATATCACTGATATGATATCACTGTTCTGAAAACATCTGCAAACTGTGTGTGAAGAGCGAAACTATATGCCTGCTCTTCTCTATGCTGTATTTTCACACACAGATTCCAGATGTTTGAAGAGCAGGTGTATGGTTCCGCACCCGGTTTTAGGTAAAGTGTTCTAAACTATTTCCAGATGTATGAAGAACAGATGTGAATAACAGATGTGCAGTGATTGACGGTTTCATTTAAAGTGATACACAGACTTTAAAAAGAAGTGTGAATAACAGATGTGCAATGATTGACGGTTTCATTTAAAGTGACACACAGACTTTAAAAAGAAGTGTGAATAACAGATGTGCAATGATTGACGGTTTGATTTAAAGTGACACGCAGACTTGAAATAATTGTGCAGAAGAGATGTGCACTGATTCCCGGTTTCATTTAAAGTGACACACACATTTTGCAGAACAGTGATATGGGTACTCCCGGCTTATTTATACTTTTTTGACACAGTTTGAAGATGATTTTAGAACAGTTCATATTTTTTATGTTTTTATTTTTTTTTAAATATTTAAAGTTATTTCCCTGTCCCCATTTCTTTGTAGGTCACTTGTCCCACCCTTACCCACATTTCCTTCCTTTTGCAGACCTCTAGGACCTTCCAGGACTATTTTACAGCCTTTTTTGTGCCTAAAAGTCCGTGTCCCCATTGATTTCAATGGGGTTCGGGGTCCGGGACAAAGTTCGGGTTCTGTCCGGACCCGAACCCGGACTTTGTCCCGAAGTTCGGCCGAACCAGCAGAACCCGGACTTCTAGAAGTTCGCTCATCTCTATTTATGACCCTTCAGTATTAAGCTGCAATAACTATTATCCATTAGATGAAGTGTCCCCTTTATGTATGATTATGCCTTTTATAGGTTGTATATTTCTCACAGATGTGCCACTCCTTTAACTTTACACAGGTATATGTTTGGCTCATCACTACCCCCATGTCCAGCAGAGGCGGCTCTAGGCTTTGTGAGGCATTAGGCCAATCTGAGACATGAGGCCCCACTCACTCCCATAATGGGAAAAGGAATTAAAGTGATAAAAATTAAGTGTATAAATTGCATATATTAAGAGTTTTAAATCCTATGAACTATGAATTCACAATTTTAAAAAAATTCTCTAACCAATTCTTCTTTAATCAAATATATATATTTTTCAGACTGCAGACATGATACAAGAGATGGTCAGAGACTGCTGACGTGATACAGTAGACGGTCAGAGACTGCAGACGTGATACAGGAGACGGTCAGAAACTGCAGACAGGGTACAGGAGACGGTCAGAGACTGCAGACATGATACAAGAGATGGTCAGAGACTGCAGGCATAGTACAGTAGACTGTCAGAGACTGCAGACATAGCACAGGAGACAGTCAGAGACTGCAGCCATAGCACAGGAGACAATTAGAGACTGCAGCCATAGCACAGGAGACGGTCAGGGACTGCAGATGTAGTACAGGGGACGGTCAGAGACTTCAGACATAGCACAGGGGATGGTCAGAGACTGCAGACATAGCACAGGAGACAGTCAGAGACTGCAGACATAGCACAGGAGATGGTCAGAGACTGCAGACATAGCACAGGAGATGGTCAGAGGCTGCATACATGGTACAGGAGTCAGTCAGAGACTACAGACATAGCACGGGAGACGGTCAGAGACTGCAGATATAGCACAGGGGATGGTCATAGACTGCAGCCATAGCACAGGAGATGGTCTGAGGCTGCAGACATGGTACAGAAGATGGTCAGAGACTGCAGACATTGTACAGGAGGCGGTCAGAGACTGCAGACATGGTGCAGGAGACGGTCAGAGACTGCAGACATGGTACAGGATATGGTCAGAGACTGCAGACATAGTACAGGAGATGAACAGTCACTGCAGACATAGTACAGGAGATGGTCAGAGACTGCAGACATAGTACAGTAGACGGTCAGAGACTACAGACATAGTACAGGAGACGGTCAGAGACTGCAGACATAGCACAGGAGACGGTCAGAGACTGCATACATAGCACAGGAGACGGTCAGAGACTGCAGACATAGCACAGGAGATGGTCAGAGACTGCAGACATAGCACAGAAGACGGTCAGAGACTGCAGTCATAGTACAGGAGACGGTCAGAGACTGCAGACATTGTACAGGAGATGGTCAGAGACTGCAGGCATAGTACAGGAAATGGTCAGAGACTGCAGACATGGCACAGGAGACAATCAGAGACTGCAGATATAGTAAAGGAGATGGTCAGAGACTGCAGACATGGTACAGGAAATGGTCAGAGACTGCAGACATGGTACAGGAGATGGTCAGAGACTGCATACATGGTACAGGAGACAGTCAGAGACTGCAGACATAGTACAGGAGACGGTCAGAGACTGCATACATGGTACAGGAGACGGTCAGAGACTGCAAACATGGTACAGGAGACGGTCAAAGACTGCATACATGGTACAGGAGATTATCAGAGACTGCAAACATAGTACAGGAGACAATCAGAGACTGCAGACATAGTACAGGAGACGATCAGAGACTGCAGACATAGTACAGGAGACAGTCAAAGACTGAAAACATAGTACAGGAGAGGGTCAGAGACTTCAGACATAGTGCAGGAGATGGTCAGAGACTGCAGACATAGTACAGGAGATGGTCAGAGACTGCAGACATAGTACAGGAGATGGTCAGAGACTGTAGACATGAACAGGCTGAAATTGCACTGCACCTGAGTCACATGTGAATTACACAGGATGTACAGTGCGTTCCTGTGGGATTCATGGTGTGAACCCGCTCTGCGTCCTGGAACCTACACTTTGCTCCACTAACCTTCCTGGAAGGGGGACACTAGTTTGGCCTCCGAGAGCATTTGTCTACATCTCTTGTGGGATGCCCCTTTGTGGCAGACAGCATCTGTTTGATGGGGGAGTGGATATGTGCTAGGGGGTGCTTTGGAGTGGAGAATACGTGCTGGTGGGGGTGGATTTCATATCCAAGTCCCCTTGTAGTACAAGTCCCAAAGTGCCCCCTAACACATATCCTCTCCCCCCCAATCACTCCAAGTGAACTGTGTGGTTGTCCCCCCTCCCTCACCTACTTCTTCAGGCCATCCTCTACAAGGCTCACTTTAAATTACACATATCACAGACCTCAGACAGCGCACTCTCGGTACAGCAGTGAGCCTCCCCCCTCCTTCTCTGTGCACAGGAAAACATCACAGCAGGTTGAGAATGGGCAGCTTCAGTTCGGTCCACTCCGCAGTGCACTGTGTGTGTCAGGCAGCTGGGGAGAGAGGCCGGCTGCTATACACAGTGGAGCTTGCGACGTGCGGGGGTGGAGATACCCTGCACAAGCCGCGGGCATTGCAGGACTATGATTCACTGTGGTCCGAGTCAGGAATGGATCATATATATTGCAGGAGGTTAAGGTATGTGTAAATTAGGTGACCTGGAGGTCCCTGGGAGTGCGAGGGACCGTCTAATTTGCCTAATTAGAGAGTCCCCTCTGCCAGCAGCTGCCTATTGCTCAGATATCTGCTCTGTTCCAAAGCTTTGGCCACATAAAGAATCTTAATACTGGACACATCCAAGAGGGCCGGCATTGGCCACATAAAGAATCTTAATACTGGACACATCCAAGAGGGCCGGCATAACCGCACTACGGGCTGTGGTTTCTTCTGCTGGCCCCTAAATCACAGGAATCTGCAGGAACTAAAATGCACAGTGGTGTGTGCTGGATGTGAAGAAATTATTTTTCTGCAAGAAAGCAATGATTGACTGAACAGACATGGAACAGGTGAGCTTAAGGTCTTGTCTTTTGCATGTGGTGCTTTGCTATATATTTTAACCTATTAACAGAGTGACTATAGGAAAAAGCAGGCACATACTTTTTTGGATTTCCTGGGTAAAAGATGTAAGTAAAAGTAAATTACTCTTGTCATATAGCGCCACAAATTCTACTTTATCATGGTGACTGAAAGCACAGCTCATGCACAGCACAGCTTATGCAAGAGTAAGCAAGTAGAAAGATGAGTTTTCCATCCATCAGCTCAGATCTTCTCAATTTTTTATAGTGAGAAAGAGGAGCAGTAACACACAGGAACACAAATTCTAATTTCTGCATATGCATTTGAATAATGCTCCACCAATATAATGGTCACTAGTCTTTAGATGGTAGGCAGCTTGCTAATCCTTGCAAGCCGGTAACATATCCATAGGCAATAATATGGCAGTGCCTCAAAGAAAACATAGGATTTGGCGGCACAGTGGTGTAGTGAATAGCACTTTTGCCTAACAGCTAAAAGGATCTCAGGTTCGAATCCCGATCATAACACTACCTGCCTGGAGTTTGCATGTTCTCCCTGTGCCTACGTGGGTTTACTCCGGGTACTCCGGTTTCCTTCCACACTCCAAAGGCATGCTGGTAGGTTGAGTAGATCCTGTCTAAAATTGCCCCGGGGGGGTGTGGCCTGCAGTGAACAGGAGCGGACGCAAGACAGAGGAGCTCCGGCAACCCGGGCACAATCTACAGGCATCCTCGAGCCTGCACCAAGGGTGAGCCTACCTACTCCTTCCATCCACCTCTCTAACGCTACCGCTACCCAGCCGGCTGGCATCTGTGAGATCGGACGTCCGCACGTCCGGAAATATAGTCCGCGGCTTGCGGCCTACGCAGCCGGATACCGATCCCCCCTTATTAGTGCCATCCTTTGGCCACAGACTAACATAAGGGGGCCACGGACACTGACAGGGGTACTCTGACCATCCACCCCTACATCCCTCCAACTACCCGCTCGGATGGCAAATGGGTGACTGAACGCCCACACGTCTGATAATTTAGCCCGTGGCTTGCGGCCTACAAGAACGGACGACGATCCTCCCTCCTCAGTGCCATCCAATGGACACGGAATAAAACAAGGGGATCACAGACACTGACAGGGGCACCCTGACCATCCCTCATCCAGCCCTAAAGCCCTAGCCCCAACCGCCAATAGAGGCCTAATAGAGGCCTATGGTGGCCTGCCGCGACCATCATATTGAAATCCGACGGCCTAAATTTACAAGCACCCAAAACTTTCGGATATTCAACAAACAACACTAAAGGTCACTCAGTATAAGGGTCTCCTGGAAGAACTTTGGCCCAAACACACCCAATACTGACCAGAAAGTCACCCAGTCTAGCCCGGTGGCCATATTGGAAATTCCTTTGCTTAGGCAACTAAGCCTCACATAAAATGGCACGTTAAACCAAGAGCCATACTCAGCCCGATCGTTACTGCACAGCAAGTGTAGGAGTGAACCTTTAATAATGACAACCTACTATATACACTGAGTGATTAGCCACTTTTACTAATGTCACGCAAGAGAAAAGTGGACAGAGGTCCCAAAAAGCTCACTGCCTTCTTTCAGTGGCTTGACCCTAACAGAGGAAAGGACCTGGAAAACACTGCCATCTATACAGCCAACCAGCCCATATCATACACAGACCTCACTGATGCAGCCTCTGGGGACACAGACGCACCACTGCTATCCTCTCCCAACCATTCCCCACCTATCAGTCCATTATCGCAAAGCCCAGTCAAATCAAAAATGAGGATGGAACCCACTAACCAGGACACAGAGAACGTGGCTCTTACATCTCTGACCCAGTCGCATCCTCCTATAGCCTCCTTCCCCACCACAGGGCAACCAGTCTTGGATTCCACCTTAAAAGACGTGCTCTGTCTCTACAAAACTCACTAACTTCCAGCTTCACATCAGTCCTCAATAATAGAGTTGAGCGAACCTCTGGAAGTTCGGGTTCTGCTGGTCCGTCCGAACTTCGGGACAAAGTCCGGGTCCGGGTCCGGACGGAACCCGAACGATCGCACGGACAACGAACCCCATTGAAATCAATGGGGACCCGAACTTTTATGCACAAAAATGGCTGTAACAAAGTCCTGGAAAGCCCCAGAGGGCTGCAAAAGGAAGTAATATGGGGGTAAGGGTAGGGCAAGTGCCCTACAAAAAAATGGAGACAGGGAAATAACTGTAAATATTTTTTAAAAAATAAAAACATAAAAAAAGCAAAAATGGAGGTGAATGTGGATCATCTTCAAACTGTGTCTGAAAAGTATTAATTAATGGTAGAAGCCATATAACTGTTCTAAAATCATCTTCAAACTAGGGCAAGTGCCCTACAAATAAATGGGGATAGGGAAAATAAATTAAAATCAAGTAAAAAAACGGGAAGGGGGGTGGATGTGGAGTAGGAGCCTAGAGGTTGACTAGGCCGTGACCGTGGCAGTGTAGGTGGAAGTGGCGGTGGTAGAGGAGTAGGAGGAGGTAGCCTGGTAACATGTTTTTTTTTGTATTGAGGCCTATTCAAAAAAAGAAGTATATGAATGGCT
>BLSH010037196.1:101302-120593 GCA_018402905.1 Glandirana rugosa
GTGAGAGACCTATGGCTAAAACATGGTGAAACGGACTAGACAACGATTAGACTGGACGGACTGATGCAAAAGTCGATTTAGGAGTCGCGTGTTCAAGGTGAAGCCTGTGACGGATGGTGTCCAGGGAATGTGGTAACGAGAGCGAGGACACATAAGATAGGAACCTGAAATGCAATGACTGGACCTGGTAAGACCTGGTAATACGACGGACTGAGGATCAAACTGGGGCCAAATCCTGAAACGGAGAACACTAATTGGCACACACTGGGACCTAACGAGGAGACTGATGAGAGGACTGACAAGGTAGACTAAGGACACATACTGGAGTCGAGACAAGAACTGGTACGAGGACGGATGGGGGAAGGATCAAAGAGACATACACTGGGATCTAAGGTAGGACTGATGTGAAGAAGTCAGACCAAGACAGTGTCCGAAGTGGAACTTGTGCGCTGAGGATTTAGCTGAAAACGTAGTCAGGCAGGTCAGATTAGCAACAGATCAGGCAAAGTGGTACAAAATCGGTATCCAGAGAGTGGCCAGGAGGGTAGAGGTCATACACGAGCAGGCGATGAAGTACCAAATCAGCAGGCTGGAGAGTAGTCAAGAATTCAGGCAGAAGTTCAATACATGGGAATCAGAATTACAGAGCTATCAAACAACCAGGGAGCAAGTCCAACAAATGGGCATTGAGTAACAGGGAGTGCTGATATTTATGGGCTGCTTGATTGTATTGTCTGCAGCTGGCAGCAGGTGGGGCTAGTGAGTCCAAGGCAGTGCATCAGGCTGGGAGAACAGTGCAAGAACTCTAGAGTTCCCCCGTGGCACAACAGGTAAGGCTGCAGTTTGGTGACACCCAGGTACATGACAACTAGTATCTGAAGGTCATCCTGAAATCTTTGGCCACAGCCATTGTCCTTATATAGGGCATTTGGCACCAGGTGTGCGTGAATGCAAGAAGGCCATGTATAGTTTTGGCAATTATGCCAGGTCTTTTTCTTAGCACAGGCACATTTTTGTTCTGACATCTTCTTCTCAGTACATGCCCACCTTTGCTCTGAATGGAGCCCTGACATAAGAGACAGAATGAATGTTGAGGTCCAAATGAAGTGGGAGTCAGAACCAAAACCTTAACTGGCCTTCACAGGTAGTCCAAAAGAATTTTTGCAAGCAGGTTCTGCACTAGATAGCGATATTGCTATTGGATACTACTGTTCAAACTTTTTTGCACTTTGCGGTTCATGCACTTAGTGGTGTATCTTTCTGCTGAGTATGGAATGCTATTGTATCTTTATGCATATGTTTGTCATTTCTATGATGAAAGATGCAGCGTTCTCAACAGAAGCAATTCAGTCCTAGTGTGCAGTCTGCAGCACAGGTGCCAAGGCTCAGTGTTTCTTCTCACACTAAATACAATATAAAAGAGAAGAGCTGGCAACACCAAAGTCTTGTTGCAAAAATTTATTGGCTACATATGAGCATTAAAAAGCAAATAACTGACGCGTTTCAGCATGAGCCTGAGTCATTTATATTTTGTCTTTTCTATATTTTGTTGTCCTATGAATGGTGGACACTTTGCATAAAGAATTTGCAAAAAAAAAAAAAGTTTTTTTTTTTCATATTTTCTGTATATGTAGGGGCCTAATCTGCAGGCCTGTAATGTTCTTGTGATGGCATTTGGCCAATTATCATTCTGATACTAATGATCCATTTTTAGTGAATTTCATTATCATTTTGGCGCTACAAGCAATAAGATATTAGACCAACTGTTTTTCAATGATTGCATTGTATGTATCCAGCATTAGTAATTAGTACAATTTCCTGTGCTTCTATAATCAGCATGACCACAGTTCGCATTAGCTTTATCATATTTAGTATTCTTTGTTGTGTTTTTTCTGAAAGCAAAACAGATCATCTGTGAAAACTTCCTTATTTTATCAGGGAGCGGTTAATTTAGGTGATGTGCGCACATTTTCTTTCAAATAATAATTGCACACATCACAGAACACGTACAAAACACAATAATCCTTTTACAGTCATGTATAAATAATAGGCAAGTGAATATCATGCACATTTCATTAGTCGTATATTTCATGCAGTGATAAAGTGAACTAATGATATTGATATATTTAATAAGTTGTATCCAGCTATAAAATTCTGCATTGTGTTAGGAATAAAGAAAATAATTGCATTACTACCACATAGTTCAGAAGGTTCATAAGATCTTTTATCCAAAGTCGCATGTGAGCTCAATGGGTTCATTTGAACTTCTTTGCTAAATATCCAGTCTCAACCCCGCAACTCCATTTTCCATAGCTGAAAGACAATTAAATTGCATTATTATAAAGCCAGTAATGAGATGAAGTTGGGGGTGGGTGGTTCATTGGCTTGCAGAGCAGACAATGTTTCCTTTTCTATACTGTAGGGGAAAAATAACGTGGGATCCCTTGGATCACTATTGTTAAAATGAGCTGAAATTATGAAAAAACATGAAAGGATAAGTTCACATTTGGGAACATGTTACATGTTCCACCCATTTTTACCATGGAACGTGTAACATGTTCCCACACCTGCAGCCACTGCCCGCTCCACTACCTTTAGTGACAGCAAGTGAAGGATCTTCTCTCCCAGCTAGCTGTTATTATTTTAAAAAAATGCGGTCATTCATTCACAAAGTTCTGTGAATGGGAAACTACAAGTACAGACAGCCTTTGTGGCTGTCAGCATGTAGTTCTCAATGAACTACAATGCCACTGTTGAGCGCTCTAGTAGTTCATTGTCTCTTCCTGTCTGGGTTTATCTACCTGCCCATATGAGGTGTGAGCAGAGAGATACACTGACAAGTCTGCAGGAGTCCTGGATGGCACCCACTATCTGCTGATTGCAGGTGCAATGCTTTACAGGCTCCAAGTAAAAAAAAAAAAAACAAATGCACATTTTTCTTTACCTGCAAAAAGATGTGCATTTATTATTTTTTTTAAAAAGGGGGAACTGTCTCTCGGGGAGATTACAAGGAAAAAATGGACATTGCTAATTGCAAAATAATAAAAAATGTGCACTTGTGTTAAAAGATTATATTTACATGTTTGTTCATGTGAACATGATTTTTTTTCTGCTGACCATATAATTCATTGGGGTCCATTGACCCTATGCACACCACACCTGTCCCATAATCCACACTCCAGCCCTGCATGAGTGAGCTGAAGCAAAGTGATTGTAAAAAGAACTTTGTTAGTCCCCATCTACACAGGCAGTAAAGGGGCAGTAAAAAGAGGTGCCACCCCAGATTGCTCGCCTAAAACCTAACATGGTAGCCTGAGGGGTTTGCATACATGCCATGGCTGCAAAGCTTTACTTTGCCACCGCAGTAAATTTAACTTGGCATGTCAAGTTTGACAACATGGCACCACCTGTCAAACTCATCAATTGAAGTGAAAAGGACCATGCCAAGCCCTGGTGGGTTTTGAACTTATTGGTGGGCTTTGGACTTATAGGATCCTGTTCATTTCTTTCTATAATTTCTAATTTTTAATATTATTTTAAATTTATGTGTGGTGTGGCAGTTTCATCTGATTACTTATTTACTGTAACTATGCAGAGCTGCATCAGAGTTTGCACTCTCCAGTTTCAGTAAATCAACCCCATTGTGTACCTTTAAGTCCCATCTCCCTGCAGTTATGTGATCCACCTCTTGTTACCTGGACATTATAATCTGTCTCACCTTATTTTCGGTTGCAGCACCCAACTCCTGATGAAGCTACTGATGCGAAACATCATCAAGTTTCCAACTTCTTTTTATATTAATTTAGGGTCATTATTAAGCACCTTCAGTTGTTGTCTACATGTTCAATTGGTTCTTAACATTACCTCTATGGGGTTATTCTGGTGTCAATTATAGATGTATAAAAAAATCTTTTAACTGATTTTTTACCTTCTTGTATGACTAAAGATATAGATCTTAACTATTTTGATGTGTGAATCACTTGCTAAGGAATCATATCATTAAAGTCCTGGTTCAAATCTTCCAGTTCAGGCTTCGTGTGGAATAGATGTGATCTCTCCTGCTGAGCTTCTCATAATCAGCATACAAAGCCTGCTGACAGCACACTGCTACCCAGTTCTCCATCAGCCTGCACAACAACTCACATATGGAGCACTACTTGGACAAAAGTGGGTCCCCATCCTGCCAACCCAGCCCTTCAGAAGTGGCCCCTGAAGCCATCATGGCAGACACTGCAGAAGTGGGCACATCGCTGGCACTCACAACAATTCTGCCTCTTTGTGCTCTGGGGATGACTCCTCTTATAAAAAAAAATAGCACACGCTGTGGCTTCCATGCTCTCCCAATCATCACTGTGGCAGTAGAGAAGAGTGTTCAATCTGGCATTGATCAGCTAAAACAGGAGCTAGGAGAGCATTCCTACCTACTTCTGTTCTTCCCCATACCACGAATAACACCTCAGCTCCCGGTATGGGCGTTCATGTCAGCCCGCCTATTTCAGCCCACTGTCAAGCGCATGCTGGTTTGTGTAAGTAGCTAGTCATGTATTCAATCTACAGCTATTAATCATTTTTTATTATTTATCATTTTTCGCCTTCCCCAGCAGGGTCGCTTTGCTTGTGCCTTAGTGACATGCCCATGTCTTTTTCAGATTCTATTAATTTCGCATCAGCCCCTGAAGAGTGGCCCTACTGCCACGAAACGTCGTCTGGCATATTCTAGATGCAAATGTGTATACCCAGGTTACTGTATGTGCTGTCAGCACTCCACCATTTGGAGCTTGTCTTTTATCAACCTATTTTTAATCATGTGCAATAAGTCTGCTATATAATGTTTATATGTTTATTATGTCCATTATGTATTATGTACCCATCATTGCATGGTATTGTTGCCAATGTTCAACAATAAACATTTACATTATTTGGTATACTTGTTTGAAATCGCATCAATGTATACTTCATTTAATGTCCCGCCCCCCCTTTTTTATGTATGTATACATTAGGGATGGAGACGCATGGTCCACATGGTCATTTAAAGTCCGAAACTCTCTCCTCTTTTTGTAGTTCGCAAATTAGGGATGGAGGATACATTCGATGGTTTGGGATCAGTTATTATGATTTCATATTTTATTGCTTGCATGTTGTTTTTTCTTCATTGAACAACCAATAATAATTTTGTACTATCTATATTGCCCCATATGGTAATCATTAGTATCAAGACATGGGTCATGCATGTCTACAGACACATGCATATATGTACATATACTTTTTTACAATTCATTATTGCTACATGATTTGACACTTCCATGCCAGTTCAGTCCTGCTGTGTGTTGTGGAAGTTTGGTCTGGCTGCTGCCTAATCACCTTGGGAGCTGCGATGCTCACAGGTGTCCCTCCTACACCCTCTTCATTCACCAGGTGGCTGGTGTGAGGGTGTGGGCGGTTCCTGTCCTCTGAGCATCGGCGCCACGCATCCACCCATGTCCTTCAGTTTCCTTGTGTTGCTGACGTTCTGGGGCGACTCTGTCCATCTAGGCTGACCAATGGTGTTTGACGTGGATGCATATTATGAGCGGCTTGTCTGCTCTGCTCCAGGTATTTCCCCTTTATGGCAGTCTGTGTGGCGTTGGTGTGTTCGGTTGGATCTGCTGCAAGCACATTACTTTTCCTACGCTGTAAGTCTCACTGGCACTGTTGCAACCTTGATCTTGTTCACCCATTTTTTTGGTTGGGGTTTCCCCCTCTCAGCTTCACATTGGCTCTTAATACATTTTGCTGCAATATCTGTGTCCACCTGGCTTCACAGCCTATCCTCACAACTATAACTTACACAGTTGCTGTATTTTATCCCTATCACTTTTCCTTGGTGTATGGGTCTTTTGCTTTTACTCCCTTGGACCAGACCTCTGTCAATTCAATTTTCCTTTACACCTTACATCCACTACAGATTGGAGCCTCTGCGTTCCTGTCGCTGGGACAATCTGACACCAATTATCACTTCTCTGTGCTTCCCCATACCACGAATAACACCTCAGCTCCCGGTATGGGCGTCCATGTCAGCCCGCCTATTTCAGCCCACTGTCAAGCGCATGCTGGTTTGTGTAAGTAGCTAGTCATGTATTCAATCTACAGCTATTAATCATTTTTTATTATTTATCATTTTTTGGCTTCCCCAGCAGGGTCGCTTTGCTTGTGCCTTAGTGACATGCCCATGTCTTTTTCAGATTCTATTAATTTCGCATCAGCCCTGAAGAGTGGCCCTACTGCCACGAAACATCGTCGGGCATATTCTAGATGCAAATGTGTATACCCAGGTTACTGTATGTGCTGTCAGCACTCCACCATTTGGAGCTTGTCTTTTATCAACCTATTTTTAATCATGTGCAATAAGTCTGCTATATATTGTTTATATGTTTATTATGTCCATTATGTATTATGTACCCATCATTGCATGGTATTGTTGCCAATGTTCAACAATAAACATTTACATTATTTGGTATCCTTGTTTGAAATCGCATCAATGTATACCTCATTTAAAGTCCCGCCCCCCTTTTTTATGTATGTATACTTCTGAAAGCAGAGCATCGAGTTTCAGCTCTTGAGGATTAGCTGACAGGTTAGTGACACCATTTATCAAGGGGAAGGAGACAGGTGCCTGCTCGCTCCCGCCCTGCTGTCCATAAGACACATAGAGCCTTGGCTCGGTCCCGCCCACCGCTCTTTTGGCTCACAGACTGTGATTGACTGGCTGCCTTAGCCAATGAGTAAAGGGATTCCCAGGGCAGCCAAGGCTCTCGTGCACATCACTAAATGGAGAGGGGGCCCAGGTCAGTATTAGAGGGGCTCTGGGGAGAGCAGCACATGGAAGGTTTTTTAGAAAAACTTTAGGCTTTACAACCACTTTAAACTTTGCAGACAAAATGGTTATCCTTTAGCGCTATCAAGCTCTAAGATCATTAACCATCAATGGTCACAAAATTTAACTTTTTGTGGATTACTCCCGGGAAGTATCCCCTAGGTGCAAATCTTTCCAGCAAGTATGCTCCACACAGTTTGATAAGAAGATTACATTCACCCTAGCATACCCAGCATTTTTACACCTATGATCGCTGTCTGGGGTGTAGCTTTAATTCTCCCTCTGATGCAGAGGCTTTTCTACAGTCCTTTAACTCTGACCCTCATAGTAATTTAGCATCCCGGGACATAGGCTCTCTTTGACCAATGGAACAACACAACCCTAGGTAAGACCCTCCAAAGAGACCATGTGTCTCAACATAAGCTGGTCACATTAAACCATGCTGACTTCATTTATTTCTAGAATGCCACAGCTTTGCTCTCAGGGAGGTACTTGGTACGTTCTCATTATGCCAAATGCTATGTCCTTTTTTTCTCTATTTGTATGTTGTATGTCATTGGCAGCCTTGTTTTTAGTTGAGCTTTTGCTTAGACTTGGACCTAATGTGAGTGATAGCACTGCCACCTTAATCTTATCGCAGGGAGAGACTCTCTTGTGCTAGTCATTATCCAGTTTGTGTAGTTGTCATCCATATGGTGGCCTCAACATACAGTCTAATCCCACGTAAGCTCATAGGGACCCACAAATGTACTAAGACTCTGTGCAGAAAAAAGAGAAGTGTGCATTCTCTCAGTTTTCTTTACATATTTGGTTTGGTTAACACCCTGGTTCACTTTATTGTTACCCTTTTTCTTTAGTGCACACTTGTCCCAGGCCACCTTATCCATATCTGCTACAACACTATTATACCTAGGCAACACAGCTTTCCTTTGTTTTGCCTTTTGGCATTACATGCTCCTGCCCACATAGTTACATAGTTGGTAAGGTTGGAAAAAGACAAAAGTCCATCCAGTCCAACCTGTGTGTGTGCTTACATGTTAATAGTACACTGCATACCCACTATTAGATGGGTCATCAAGGTGCCCATCTAATAATTTTTTGAAATTATCAATGCTACCAGCTGAAACCACTGCTTGTGGAAGGGAATTCCACATGCTTACTGCTCTTACAATAAAGAACCGCCTACACAGTTTAAGGTTAAACCACTTTTCTTCTAATTTTAGTGAATGGCTGTGTGTCTTTTTAACCACTTCAGCCCCAGAAGGATTTAGGACCAGAGCACTTTTTGTGATTCGGCACTGCGTCGCTTTAACTGACAATTGCGTGGTCATGCGACATTGTACCCAAACAAAATTTGCGTCCTTTTTTCCCACAAAAAGAGCTTTATTTTGGTGGTATTTGATCCCCTCTGTGTCATTACTGATTACCGCTATAAACAAAAGAAGAGCGACAATTTTGCAAAAAAAACAATATTTCTTACTTCTTGCTAAAATACATATCCAAAAAAAAAAATATATAAAAAAACAGTTGCCGCATTTACAAATGATGAGAATTCACTCAGACCCCTTTCACACCAAGGCATTTAAAAGTAGCGACTAAAAGGCGCCTGAAAAACTCCCCCAAATACCCCCCAGTGTGAAAGCCCAAGTGCTTTCACACTGGGGCGGTGCGCTTGTGGGCCGGTAAAAAAAGTTCTGCAAGCTGCATCCTTGCAGCGGTGTGGGAGCGGTGTATCCACTGCTCCTATACCGCCCCTGTCCTTTGGAAACCATGGGGCAACGCTCCCGAAGCGCAGAACACCGCCTCGGTAGCACCGCTAACCGGCACATTTAACCCCTGTTTAACCCCTTGTGGGGGGTTAAAAGCGCACTGCCGACCGCCCGAATAGCGGCACAATAGCGGCGCTACAACAAGTGGTAAAGCGCTGCAAATTAACGGTGTTTTACAGCTAATGCTAGGGCGGCCCGGTGTGAAAGGGGTCTTATGGGGTTATTTATTTTTTACTAGTAATAGTGGCGATCTGCGATTTTTATCGGGACTGCGATATTGCAGTGGACATGTCGGAACATTTTGACACTTTTTTGGGACCATTGGCATTTATACAGCAATCAGTGCTATGAAAATGCACTGATTACTGTGTAAATGCCTTTGGCAGTAAAGGGGTTAACCTGCAGGGGGCGCTCTAAGGGTTAACTGTGTTCCCTCAGTGTGTTCTAACTGTATGGGGGTTGGGCTGGCTGTGGGAAGGGAGTGATCATGGCTCCCATATACAGGGAGCCTGTGATCAAATCCGTTCCTCCTCTGTCAGAACGGAGATACGTGTTTACATACACAGACCTCCGTTCTGATGCTCTGAGGGGGTGATCATGGGTAACCCACTCCGTGGCTCCCCCGGAACACAGGTGACGGCGTTTCGTGATAACGAGCCAAGTTGCCGCCGTCAAGCCACGGCGGGCGGTCGGCAACTGGTTAAATTCCCTTTCACGGAAAAGCTTTTTCCCTATCGTGGGGCCACCAGTACAGTATTTGTACATTGAAATCATATCCCCTCTCAAGCGCCTTTTCTACAAATGCTTGTAGTCTTTCCCCATAGCTGAGATCCTCCAGTCACTTTATTAATTGTGTTGCCCTTCTCTGGACCATTCCAACACATCCCTCCTGAGGACTGGTGCCAAGAATTGGATGGCATACTCAAGATGCAGCCGGACCAGAGTCTTGTAGAGTGGGAGAATTATTGTTTTATCTCTGGAGGGAATCCCCTTTCAAATGCATGCCAGTATTCCATTGGCTTTGCTTGCAGCAGCCTGGCATTGCATGCCATTGCTGAGCCTGTCATCTACTAGGACCCCCAGGTCCTTTTCCATCCCAGATTCCCTCAGAGGTTCTCCTCCTAGCGAGTAAACTGCATTCATATTTTTGTCACCCAAATGCATTATTTTACATTTTGCAACATTAAACCTCATTTGCCGTGTAGTTGCCCACCTCATTAATTTGTTTAGATCTTCTTGCAAGGTTTCCACATCTTGCGTGGAAGTTATTGCCCTGCTTATCTTTGTATGGTCCACAAAAACTGAAATTGAGCTGTTTATCGCATCCTCCAGATCGTTTATGAATAAATTAAATAGGATTGGTCCCAGGAAAGAACCCTGGGGGACCCCACTTTCCACACCAGGCCATTCTGAGTACTCCCCATGTATTACCACCTTCTGGACTTGCCCCAGTATCCAGTTTTCAATCCATGAACTCACCCTTTGATCCATTTCTCCCACTGAGATCAGCAAAATCATAGAAGATTGCTATTCCAATCTATATGGCCATGAACCTATCAATTCAATGTTAGCCTCTGCCTTCCTGAACAAACTAATCCTTTCCAAGGTCACTTTTTCCCAGCTCACATACTTAAATGTGCCTATAACACAATATGAAATTTACCAGGTGATAAAAGGTCTAGCAAATAATAAAGCTCCAGGCCTGGGTGGCTACTCCACTTAATTCTTCAGAATGCTCCAGGGTTATATCTTATCTACTTTACATGAGATGCACAATGGGATATGGTCAGGTGACCCTTATTTATCCACAGGAAACCAGGCATATATTAAACTTCTATCACAAAAGGGTAAAGCATCCTACAGAACCTGGCTCCTACCTACCAATCTTATTGTTAAAATATCAGAAGACGAAGACCATATATGTGGCAAATGCAAAGGTTTAATAGGGGAAGCTATGTACGAAAACCACGCAAATTTAATAACCGCATAACGTACACAAGATGCATAAAATATGACAACCACTCCTTTGCAGAAGCAGGAACAACTACGGATATTACCTTTACATCAGCGGGACTCTCCACACTGGTGCCGTTTATCCAATACTTCGATCAATTTACAATAAGAAAAATTGTATACAAAATGATGCGTAACGTAACTACCAACACAGCTGATTTCCTTAAACATATAACTGGAGTATCTATGCTAAACTTCGATAGAGGCACTTCTACCACAACAGAACTGGATCCAAGTGCAGGAAACTCCACAACAAGGATATTCCGGTCAAATAGAAGTCACACAAGAATACTGAGACCAAAAGTGGATGTTGCCGGTGAAACTACCGGAAAGTGGATACCATCAACAAGATGGCAATGGATGGACAGAAAATATGTGAATGAAACAGTGTGGAGAAGAATGATATTATCAACAGACTCGTACAGCAAAACCGGAACTCAACTGACAAGCATGAAAGTGATAATTAAATATTATTTTGCACTTAGAAATAAATTATAATTGTCCCCTCGCCGGCTCGCTAACCTCGCCATGCATCGGGCTTGGCCTTGCTTCGCTCGGCACTTTTTGTTCTCACCTCCAGGTCGCCATGGACTTTGGGGAATGAAATTGGGCACAGGACACAATGAATGTTTAATTTTTTAAATGCTTTATTTGATGTGTTAACACTTAATAGTTTATTTTGTACTCACAAAATGGTGACCAATCAATAAATTCATCAACATCATAAACTTTGTACACATTGATTCTTCTATGTAAGGCCTCGGGAGAATAACGGTCAATCGTATACCACATCTTTACATGAATGTTAGAGATCAAATTAATAGTCTTTGAATTAAACTCAACATATGCACCCTTAACAGGAACTTTATGGGGGTAACGATCACATACACGCAACAATTCATCACATAGAATACATAGAATACTAAAGAAATGATGCCCACAATGCCTACAATTAGCAAAGTCAAACACGAGCTAAAAACTCTTCTTTAATTTGCAGATAAAAACTGGATATGGAAATGCTTCATTTTATCACTTTGAAGCATTTTACCCCCAGATTGAAGGCATTCATAGAGCTCACTTTGTCAGATGCGGAAAAAACAGCCTTGCTATACTCCTGTGTTTCCCATGTGGCCTCATTAGCCTTTCCTTCAGGACGCAACCAGTACCTCTAGATCAGGTACCAATCCTAGTGCCTAGGCCTTATGTAATCATTGGACCTTCTTATATATACAGTATGAGCATAACCAGGACTGTAGTGCTCCTCCCCTAATAGCTAGGTATTTGTACTCAGTTTCAAGTTCTACTTTTGCTGGCTTAGTCACATGCTTTTTCTATTCGATGTCCCTCCTCCCTCACCCCTCCCACTCCTCACTCTTTACCCTATCCTTTCCCTTCTTCCCCCCACCCCTTTTTCTTACATCCCCCCTACTGCTATCTGGATCCCTTATCGACCTGTAGCTCGACCTGACTTTTTCTTGGACAGACCCTTGGAAGAATCTACCATCCATGCAACGCCACTTTCCATAGAACAATTTTTTTAAACTATATTGTTCTTCTGTTATTTAGTTATAAGTCTAAGGATCCACATTTGGCTGTTAATTGTGATCCTCTGCAGAATTTGTTAATGCTTCATGCTACCCATGTAACAATCCTACCTGTACCGTGTTATACTTTTTTATGATTAAATTCAATAAAACTTATTTAAAAAAAAATCCCACTTCATTTCTTTTTTACTCTGTCCATGGTTATATTTGGGATGTGGTATGACCTAGGGTTTTTTCCCACAAATCCCTATAATATCCACATAATGTAATATGAATAGTACAGTGGTCCAACAGAACCTCCTATGTTTTACTGACCAACAGTTGCATGTGATTTTATATAGGCTTTGCAATTTTTTAAGCAAACAAACACCCATACCGGGATCATTGCTTTGCTCCAGCTATTTTGAGACTAAAAGAAAACAATCTACTACCTGGCTTAATGTCCAAGGATAGATCTGTGCAAAAATCTTTTCTCTCTGGATGTTGATTATGGCACTTTGATGTGTTCACTGTTCACCCATCTGCTCTCCATGTGATGTTGCTCAGATCTGGTTACTGGATGCTCAGGCATCAGGTTTTGCATTGTGAGAGTATGCACATGTGTTCCATACCTGTAATTACTGAGATTTTCAGCGAGGCTCAAGTTGCAATCAAAGATGTAGATGGAAGTGGGAGTAGTGAGTATTGGCATTAAATGGAGGGTTTTATTTTAGTACAAGCATGCTTTAACAACCTCTCTCTCTGTCTCTCTAATACAGGTGTTTTTTTAACAATCTCACTTTGTATAAAATCCTTTGAGTAGTCTCAGGTTAGGTTTTTACTTGGTAAAACTGATTAAGGTGATTGGCATTAGCAATGTGATTGTCACTTTTTTTTGCAAAGTATGACTATAATATGCTTTATGTATATTGAAAGTGATGAGGGTTCTAAATAATATAGCGTTATATATCCTATAACTCTATAATCATAGATTAAGCAAAAGGTATAGGGTAGGAGTTGCAATCCTTATATTTCCGTGCTAAGGAGATTTGCAATAATTAGCAACCCGCCTTTGTACTCTATAAGTGGTAATACATTGTATACAGTCTTGTATTACTGAATCCTTGAGCTGACAAAATTCATGGATCACGTAGCATCATTCTAAAGTTGAAATAGGCCAATATGAAAAAGACATCAGTTAATGCAATCCTGCATTAATTAAAAAGTCACTGAATGTAAGTTTAAATACAATTAGTGTACATTTTTAGTCTTCATTACTCCTCTGTACAGTGGCACTACAACTAGGAGAGGGGAGTCACCCTTATGAAGCAGTGAAGTTTTTTAACCACTTCAATACCAGGCACTTACCCCCCTTCCTGCCCAGACCAATTTTCAGCTTTCAGCGCTGTCACATTTTGAATGACAATTGCACGGCCATGCTACACTGTACCCAAACAAAATTTTTATCATTTTTTCCCCACAAATAGAGCTTTCTTTTGGTGGTATTTGATCACCTCTGGGATTTTTATTTTTTCCACTTCACTGATGTGCACTGATGAGGCTACACTGATGGGCACTGATTGGCAGTGATGAGGTGGCACTGATGGTGAGGCACATATATGCAGCACTGATAGGCGGCATTGATAGGTGGCACTGATAAGCCGCTCTGATGGACACTCATAGGTGGCACTGATGGGCACTGATAGGTGGCACTGGGCACTGATAGGTGGCACTGATGGGCACTGATAGGTGGCATTGATAGGTGGCACTGGTGGGCACTGATAGGTGGCACTGGTGGGCACTGATATGTGGCAATAATTGATGCACTTTTATGCATGCATTCCCTGGTAGTCCTGGGTGGCATCCAAGATGGGCACTGAGTGCCATCCATGTTGGGCACTGTGTCCCTTACCTGGTGGTCCCTGGGTGAGCTCCCTGGTGGTCAGGGTGGACTTCCCTGGTGGTCCATAGGTGGGCATTCCCTGATGGTCCTAGGTGGTCTCTCTGGTGGTCCTGGGTAATGATCCTTGGGGGCCTGCGCTGATAAACAATCAGCACAGACCCCCCTGTCAATATTAATGCTAGATGGTACAAGAAAGCTGGTGAGCAGTGAAATAACCTTATAAATGTGCTACTGCTTATTCCTTGTTCATTTAGCAAGATTGGGGGGGGGGGGGAGTCATTGACCAAGCTTGTTGCTGCTGGAATGGCAGAGGTTGACTATGTGTCTGCAAGATTGTTTAAATGAGGAAAAATCCTTTGACAGGTAAAATAGTTCCACTACATATATTCAAACTATGTATTTAGCTACCTACCTGGAGTTAAGCTTTAGAATATTTGGAGTTAAACCCACCAGTTTATCCATTTCCCAAAACAGTTACATATAAGGCATGCCTTGAATGACAACTGTTAAATCGCTAGTGTGCTTATGTTAGCCGAACTGTCAAGCCAACAAATGGCTGGTGTCATGGCAAATCACACGTGCAGCACCATGCCAACTGTAGTTTAAACAAAGGGTAAGGTAGCAGCTTATATGGCTGTAAAGGAGAGGAAAGAATTAGTTCCACTTAACTGCAGTCACTTAACATCCCTTTTAATAGAAATAAGGATGACAGGTCCTCTTTATGGAGAGATCTAAAGTCAAAAAGACCCCAAATCTCTTCTTTACCTTTAAAATCAAAAAATCAAAAAAAAAATGTTTTGATCTTTTGTTTTATAAAAAAAAATATTTACTTCATGACGTCGGTCCGGTCCTCCAAGGCCATAGAGGCGATCAAAGAGCATCTACTCTTTGATCGCCTATGGGAGCAGCCGGCTTCACCGTTGGGTTGTTTCTCGGGTGAACGGGTTGAAACAGTAAGCCTGAGGAACTCAGACGAGCCATAACCCCGGTATCGTTTTTTGGAGCTGGTTTTCTCATGAAACCGTTCTGAGCCGATGACCCCCGCTGCTTCGGAAACTGTTCCAGTGGCTCAGAACGGTTTCATCTGAAAACCAGCTGCAAAAAACGATACTGGGGTTATGGCTGATATCTTCAGCCATAATCCCGGTAACCACTTGCAAACCGCAACGTGTATATACGTATTGTGGTTGGCAAGTGATTACATAAGAATACAAATGTTACATAAAAAGTGCCGTGCTATTCATCAGGTCCAAACCAATAAACATAGTGCACCAAACAATGTGAAATCAATGATAATGCAAGTAATTCAATATTCAGTAGATTAATTATATAATGACCTAGCATACAGCATATAATAAGAGGAGAAAACATCACATGTGGAAAATAAATAGTACTGAAAAGCAAAATACATTTTCCTGGTCGTCCTCCCGTCAGCACACTATGGGTTAACTCTCCCTGATTAACCCCCAGGACCACCTTCTTCCAGTGCAATAAATCCTGTCCTCCCATCCCCCTCGTGTTCTTTCTTTTTTGGTCTCCAGGCCACCTGTTGATTGCAGTGGAAAGTACTTTGTTTGCTGCATTCCCCCCTGCCGAACCTACCCCTCCATGTTCACACTCTCATGGAGTTGGAAGACCCGGAATGATGGAGGTAAATCTTCCTAAAAACTGGGTGCCCTTTTTGTGCCAGGGGTGCCAGCAAAATGAGCTTAAACAACATTGACATTATACAGGTGTGGTATTATAAAAGCTCTGCAATGTCATCATTGCCTCTCCTTTGGGCCTATTTTTTCCTGTCTTCTATATGCAGCGCACTGCTCTCCTGGCTTTATGGTCAGTCTGAGAGCGGCTGTGAATGAGGTCACAGGGGGGGAGATGGGTAGCACGGGATGGTAAACGCCAGTTGCTATGCAACAGCACAAATGATCTTGGAGGGCTGCAGTTGAGAGAGCTTCTCTCTCTCTCTCTCTCTCTCTCTGCAATCCTGCCAGGTAAAGGACTTACCTCAGATTCTGAGTGTGTCTCCTGCCTGCCTCTGGATGTGCTGTACTGGCTCCCCTGCAATGCTGTGTACTTCTATGGGTTTTACAATCTGACTGCTTTTGTCTCTATGACTGTGTCTGCTGTCTTCCTTTGGAAATGCTGCCTGAGCTCACCTGTCTATGCATGGTCTGCTGCTTCTAAAGTGAGTGGATGAAGGCAAAGGGGTCGTAAAGAGACAGTATACATGTTTGTTTTTGGTGAGAGGTAATATGATTTTTTCCAGATATTTTGTGCAAGTATGAGCTTGCCACGCGTGTTAGTGGCACAGAAGACTAGCAAAGGTAGGAGGGGGCAATGAGGGGCATGGCTTTTAAAAGAGTGCTCAAGGAATGCAAATGAAGATGTTTTGCATTATCTTCTGAGCAGAGACCCTGAACACAAATGCTCCAAAATACATAAGACCTGCCAACGATCATCTCATCCTGACCGGGATGATGACACCTAACTGGTTGTCACCTTCATAAGCATAACGCCTAACGGCCAGATATTTTTCAAGCACTTTTTAGGTGCTTTTCAAGCATTTTTGAAGCACTAGCATTAAATAAATCGCACATATCCCTACATTACATACTGTTTACTTCCTGGTATTTTGACCTTTCCACAACCTCTGGGCGTTTTGCTGGCACCTTGAACGCACTTTTGGGGCGCTTTACATTCATTTCAACGTATATGGCCATTTTTAAAGCGCTATTTTTAGTGCTCAGAATAAGCACAAAAGATCATGCTGCCCTTTAGCGACTGGCGCATCAAGTGTCTTTGCCTTTTTAAAACTCAGTTGCCTTCAGAGATCCTAGGGATGAGAGAGTGGACTTGTTCACACCAGATGCAGTCCAGTTTGTTTTTACATCGAGAACGCATGGACAGAGTTTAACTTGGATACCAGTTACCTAGTTCACACCCCGTTTAGCGCATTCTAGGGCAGTCAACAAAAGTAGGATGTTACATTGTTTCGGTATGGAACACATCTGGAATGTGGCAAAAAATGCATCAAGAACATTCATGCAGAAAACACATCTGGAACACAGAAATTGTGGTGATCGGGCCATCAGGCTTGTACAGAATCTATTCAGTGACAGATTTTGCTGGTCAACCAGCAATAGCGTTAACTTAGAGGGTGTATACTCTCCTATATTCCTGATACCCAAAGCAAAAAAGCATCCAGAGAGCTCAGAACGGTGTTGGTCCTGAGGTCCTTAAATCAATTCATCAGCCCCAGAAGATTCAGGATGGAGCCAGTATATACAATATCAGTAGTGCAACCAGGAAATTGGCTAATTTCAATCGATTTGGCAGATGCATATTTACATGTCCCGATTCACAAACACTTCAGATTCGCAGTAGAGGAAGAGCATTATCAATTCAGACATTTGCCCTTTGGCATCAACACAGCACCCAGAGTCTTCTCCAAGATCTTGTTGGTGACCATAGCATTTATCCGTTTACAGGGGCTAAAACAATTTTCATTATCTACATGACATCCGTGTCATTGAACATTCAAGTGAGCAGCTTGTGCTACAGCGCAACAAGGTAATAGGGATCCTGTCCAACTTTGGATGGCTGATATACAGTCAAAAGAGCAACCTCCCTCCTGCTCAATGGATGGAGTATTTAGGCACGGTATTCGACACAGGATGGATTCTTCTGCCATATCGCAAGGTGACTGAGCTGAAAGCATGTGTCTACAGGGTAATGGAGGCTCAGACGTTATTGGCAAAAGACTGTATGATGAGGTTGGGGATAGTCACCGGCTATCCCGGCGGTACTGCAGGCAAGGTTCCACACAAGAGCTCTTCAGATGTCCTTCCTGAGGCAATGGGACGGCTGGTCACTGGACCAGAAGATCTGGGTGCCAGCATGGGGGCGATGGAGTCTGATCTGGCCAGATAGCAGACCAACTGAGTTGGAGGTTCCCAGCAATGGAGAATGGTTAGTCAATGGACACTATGTTCAGTCTTTGCCAGAGGGGGGTTACCCAGCATAGACCTGATGGCGACACCAGGGAATGCGCAGGTGCCAGAGCTCACAACAAAGTTCAGATACGAGGCGATAGCCCAGGATGCCTTCTCAATCTTATGGCAGATCCCCCTAGTGTACCTGTTTCCTCCAATCCCTTTGCTGAAGATTGTGGAGGAGGTGCATACCATCATATTTGTACCCTTCTGGCCCAGGAGACCAGGGTTTTCCTCTGCGCTTGCAGAGGGTGTCGACCCCACCAGTACGCTTACCTCTAAGGAGGAGTCTACTACAGCAAGGACAGTGGATTCACCCGAATCCAGGGAGACTGCAGCTGTCAGCCTGGCTGTTGAATCGGCCAGATTGCATGCACAAGGCCTCTCAAAGGAAGTAGTCGCTACATTACTGGGGCAATGAAGGCTACAACAAATGCCACATACTCCAGAATTTGGAGAAAGTTTGCAGACTTTGCATCGCAAAAGTTTCTGCCCATTAACTCGAAGTATTGCGAACATTTTAGAGTTTCTGAAAACGTCTCTGAAGGTTGGCTTGGCATATAACTCTATTAAAGTGCAGGTGTCTGCCCTGTCTTCTTTCACCGGACATAGATGGGCTAATGAGCCATTAATAAAGCAGTTCCTCAGAGCCGCAATAAGGGTGTGCACCCCAAGGAGGAGCCTCATCCCAACCTGAGACTTGGGCATGGTCCAAAAGGCATTGTTGCAGCCTCCATTTGGCCCGGCGGAATCATGTACACTTGGCTTTCTAACAATCAAACTGCTCTTCCTGAAGGCCATTACAAGTGTCGAAATTAGCAGCCTTTTCCTGTAAAGAAACATTCTGCATTGTGTATCCATTCAAAGTGATCCTGTGGCCTGCTTCAGCCTTAGCCTCTAAATTTTGAGACCTCTAAGGTGGTCTCAAAATTTCAGGTAAACTGAGAGTCAGCGCTACCTCGTTTCACGCAGCCTCCAGATCAAAGGAGCAAGTTAGATTTGGGACCTCTAGACTGGGCCGGTTTAATATCAACATATCTTCAGAGGGCACAACAGATACACAAGTCTGGTAATCTGTTCTTCTTCCTGTTGGGACCCAGGAAAGGGGAGGTAGCACCTTCAAGGATTTTATCCACCTGGATTATGAGGACTATCTCCTAGGCATACAAGCAGCAGGGCCTTGCCCCTCCGCAGACTATACAAGATCATTACTATCTACTACTATTACTACTAGAGGG
>BLSH010037196.1:160133-180830 GCA_018402905.1 Glandirana rugosa
CCCCCCCCCCCCCCCCCCCCCCCCCCCCCCCCCCCCCCCCCCCCCCCCCCCCCCCCCCCCCCCCCCCCCCCCCCCCCCCCCCCCCCCCCCCCCCCCCCCCCGGAGAGCACAGGGGGAGCTTGTGAGCATGGGGGCACCTGAGAGCATGGTGGGAACCTGAGAGCACTAGGGGGCAGTAAAGAAGCTGGATAGGATGAGTGGCTGCATACACAGTAGAAGAATCCATCTCTTTATTTTTCTCCTTCAGCCTCTGAATGCCCACGAGAAGGAGAGAGGGAGAAGCGGGCTTTTAGAGGCTGTAGGATAAAAATGTAGGAGAAAAATAAAGAGATGGATTCTTCTACTGTGCATGCAGCCGCCAATCATTCACAGGAACGGTGGTCTGCCTATGTAAAAACAATAAAAAAATAAATAAATATGCCACAAAAATATCCCATAGTTTGTAGATGCGATAACTTTTGCGCAAACCAATCAATATACGCGTATTGGGATTTTTTTTTACCAAAAACATGTAGCAGAATACATATTGGCCTAAACTGATGAAGAAATTTGATTTTTTTTACATTTTTTTTTAATTGGATATGTTTTATAGCTGAAATTAAAAAATATATATTTTTCAAAATTGTCAGGGTTTTTTTGTTTATAGTGCAAAAAATAAAAACCGCAGAGGTGATCAAATACCATCAAAAGAAAGCTCTATTTGTGGGGAAAAAGAACATCAATTTTATTTGGGTACAGTGTCACACGACGGCGCAATTGTCAGTTAAAGAAAAGCAGTGCTGTATCGCAAAAATGGACTGGTCAGGAGGGGGGGTTAAGCCTTCTGGAGCTGAAGTGGTTAATGAATGTGCAAAACATATTTGGCAGTGTTTTTTAAATAAACTAGGCATGTTAAATTTTATGCTAGTTCCAAAAACCTATGCTACAAGAAACTATATCTGTCACCTGCCATCTGATAACAATTGCACTTTTGTTTGTGTTTAGATAATAGAAATGGGTGTCCTTGTAGACTTTACTTAATGATACATATCATGGCAAACTAAGTTCTATCTAGTTTTATGCAGCCTATTTGGGTCAGTTAGCTGATAAAACAAGGCTGCTAATTACAGTAGTGTTGTATACAAAATACACCTCAAAACATGTATAAAAGTTTGATTAGCAGGTGAACTAAAGATGACTCTAAAGCTAGTCATACACAGCTAAATTGCCTGCAGGCTGAATGATAGAAATTCAGTCTTCCATCCACACTAAACAGGTGAACTACATACAGTACATTACATATATTTTTGAAGTTGAGAAATAATGTCTTATGATAGCTAAAGACTACAAATCATATTTCCTGTGTCTTGTACATCTTGAGAGTTCTGAACTCCCCCATGACATTTAATTATCAAAACCTGCTGACATACAGTGATACATCATGTAACAACCTGTGAGCATGAAATTGTCAGCTAACTGGTAAGTGTACTTTAATAATACCTTCATTGCCGTAAATACATACGTAATAGACAAGCTAATTATGATCTATTGTAGATCTCAGATATAGGCCTGTTAACAGACACTGAGCTATGCCACTTTTTGGAAACAAATACAGATTGCAGCATAAATGAACAAACAGAAATGTGTGTATTTTGTAAAGGCACCTATATATCAGGCAAACAATGAGCTAAAAAATACCATCAGGCAAGCTCATTACATTCTACTATAAAGTAAACATGCAATGTAGCATCGTAAGATTTGACCAAATGTAGATTATTAACGAGCCTGATCAGGTTGTTCACTCCACTATCCTGCCCTGTAGAGCCTGCAAGCCAAGACCGCTCCAAGGTTCAAGAATTGCTTGCCAGGCTGATGTGATTTGCTATGTGTCAAGAGCCTGCCTTCTGAAGGTTGAATCTTTCCATCCAACTCTGGGCTGGTGGGTTTCCCTATCAACTGTATGGGAGTGCTGAATATGATTGGGGCGTTTCCTCATAACTTCCTGGTTGACTCAGTACATACCAGTATATGAGTCCACACCTTCTGGTAAGCATGCTGACCTCACATTATGGTGGTGGATCACACAGTGATGGTAAAGTTTGATTATATTTTGTCTCTTCATGGTTGACCTCTACTCAACTTATGGTATTTATTTCCTATGATGGACTACTACACATTAAGATGTTTTTGATTTATTTATAAACGTTGGTCTGACATTTTTTGGATTATACAACATCATCTGTATATTCTTGATTTTTCAAGCGCTACACTGATTTTAAATAATATAGTCCAGCTAACAAAATGAAACAATTGATAAGCTGCATGCATTTTGGAAGCACAGGTCATTAACATTTTAAATGGAAAGAAAATTTGCAGCAGAAACAGATATTTCTACCTTAGAAAATCTAAGCCTCTGCAAACTGCTGACAGCAGAATCTTTACCCTTTCTACTGATCCACTATCACAGAGGCTACAGAGCAGGGTGTGACAATTACATACTATCATCCTCATCCTGCACATCAAATTCCCACCTTGCAGGACAACAACTGCAGATTAACTGGGCAGTTAATTCTTTACACACACATGCATGAGGTCCGCCACCACGTGTTTTAAAGCAAACATGCGTTGTTCACAACAAATTCTGACCTTGTCTGTGTCACTTGTTGCCATGCACAGACAGGAGTTAACAGATTGACCTTTAACAATGTCTGTATCACTCATTGTCACATCCAGACAGGAATCTAACAGACCATACATTTATGTAGCATCTTCTAATTAGAACAGCCAGAAATCCAGCTTAATAATTTGTGAATATTGTTTTGATTAAAAAAATAAGAACGGTGAAAATACATTACTGGCCCTCTTAACATGACTCTCAGTATTCGTTAGTAGTTAATGATGGTAAAATGAGGTCTCACAGCCTCCTGGACCTTTAACATAGTTGTGCTTGATGTCTAACTTTTTACATTAGTGTAACTATTTTTTAGGAAGGTAACTCCACTAAAATAAGAGTTATGAAATATAATTAAAGTTTGACTATAGAGAATTCAATTATAGGCAAATAATCCAGCCTTACAAATTTGTATTCTTAAACTGCAAAGCGCATACCAGACTATTATGATGGGATCATTTATGACAGGGCCTTATCAGATCCTTTTGAAGAACCTTGGTTTGAAGGGTTAAATAATTGTTTAATATAATGATGAATATTATTTCAGGCTGTAGAGTGCTACTTTAGCTTCTGTTTTGAAGCTGTTTGTTCTAAGCGCATTTCAGAAAGTTATATAGTAAAAGTGAAACTTAAATGAGGAACTTATAAATTCAAGAATAGCCTAGCAACGAGACAACCAGAGGAAGCTGTCTAATGGAAAATTTTAGGTTAAGGCTATTCTATAAGTCATGAATAATCAATATGTTACAATATGTGTATCGTTATGATTGGTTAAATTAATAAAAGAGGGCTTCTCCTTGTAGCAAAGTAAATCTGTCATCTGACATGCACTTATCATAATATGCATTATATTTGTATTTGATTGGTGGACAGAGATGTTCCTTCCCACATGTATTTTGAATATTTAACATGATGAACCACGTGCAATAAACAAGTTTTGTATGATCCAGTGTGTGTGTGTGGTCTGAATAAGAGGGACTTCCAGGGCCCTGGAGTCAAGGTAAGATAAGGGGGGACCAACAGTAGAATTTAACCCCTGCAGTTTAGTAAAGTTCACGATGCCTCTGCATCCCTTCTAACCTGACTGCCCTTTGTCAAATGTGTCAGTCTCATGACTGCTTAGCCCAAACATCAGATTTTAATCTGAGTGTCTTGTTAGTGACTTTTAAATTTTGGAGAAAATAACAGTGGCATAGTGTTAGCCCCTACCCTACTACCCCTTTCTCTGCACACGGTTCAGTGTTTGTTAGACCTCATTATTATCACACAAGGGACAGAGCAGGTAAAAATTCTATTGTTAGTAGAGTGTGAGGAGCTTTAGAGGAGAATGCAGTGTGGATTGCTAGGCCTGGAAAAACCTCAGATTCAGCTAGGGTATTACATATGCGACTATACATGCACACAAAGATTTACAGTTATTATTATTATTATGCAGGATTTATATAGCACCGACAGTTTGCGCAGTGCTTTACAACATTAGGGCAGACAGTACAATTACAATACAATTCAATTCAATACAGGAGGAATAAGAGGGCCCTTGCTCGTTAGAGCTTACAGTTAGGTCAATATATATTTGGACACAGGCACAATTTTATTTTTTTTCAGATATTTACCAAAACATATTCAAGTTACAATTACATAATGGACATGGGCTGAAAGTGCACACTCTCAGGTTTAATTTAAAGCAGAGTTCCACCCAGCAATTTTTTTTACATCATTCAAGTCCTTTGCCTATATAGACTTACCTTTGAAGGAAAAAAAAATGATATTCACCCTAAGTCGCTTGTTGCTAGGTGGTCCCTGTATTCTGCCCCTTTTTGGCCCTAGGCTCTTCTCCTCACTTCCTGCTTTGCCTGGCCTCCTGGGAGATGTGACTCATCATTTCCCAGGAGTCAGTGGGCTTCCCTGTACTGTAAAATCATGTTATTTCCAGACAGGAAATGCTGCGACTTAAGGCAGACTGAAATCGAGGCGTGCATGATGGTTACCCACCATGCACTTCTTTCAGGAAGAGATGCCAGGAGACTATGGATGGGTTTCAGGTGCCCTCATCTAAAACGGAAAAGTCCAGCAGTGAGAGAAACGAAATTGTGAGTAAAAAATACATGTAATTACTAGTCAGTTAGAAAGTAAGGAAACAAAACTCTGCTTTAAGGGTATGTACATCCAAATCGGAGGAAGGGTTTAGGAATTACAGCTCTTAAGAATAGCCATTCACCCTTTTTCAAGTCACCAAAAGTAATTGGACAATTAAATCAAAAGCTGTTTCATGGCAAGGTGTGGGCTTCTCCTTTGTTATTTCTTCATCAATTAAGCAGGTAAAAGGTCTGAAGTTGATTCTAAGTGTGGTATTTGCATTTGGAATCTATTACTATGAACCTACATCATATGTTCAAAGGAGCTGTCCATGCAAGTGAAACAGACCATTGTAAGGCTTCAAAAATTAAACAAATCCATCAGAGAGATGGCAGTAACATTAGGAGTGGTCAAATCAACAATTTGGTACATTCTGAGGAAAGAAGAATGCTCTGGAGAGCTCAGCAACATAAAAGCTTTGGACGTCCATAGAAGACAACAGTGGTGGATGATCGCAGGATTCTCTCTATGGTAAAGAAAACCCCATTCACAACATCCAAACATGTGGAGGGCACTCTCCGGGAGGTTGGCGTATCATTGTCAAAGTCTACAATCAAGAGAAGATTTCATGAGAGCAAATACAGAGGGTTCACCACAAGGTGCAAACCATTCATAAGTCTGTAGAAAAGCCAAATTAGACTTTGCCAAAAAACATCTCAAAAAGCCAGATCAGTTCTGGAAAAGCATTCTTTGGATGAATGAAACTAAGATTAGTCTGTACCCGAATGGCGGGAAAGAGAAAAGTGTGGAGAAGGCTTGGAACAGCTCATGATCCAAAGCACAAAACGTCTTCTGTAAAACATGGTGGAGGCAGTGTGATGGCATGGGCATGCATGGCTTCCAGTGGCACTCGGCCATTGGTGTTTATTGATGATGTGACAAAAGCCAGAAGCAGCCAGATGAATTCTGCAGTGATTAGAGATATATTGTCAGCCCAGATTCAGCCAAATGCAGCAAAGTTGATTGGATGGCACTTCACAGTACAGATGGACAATGATCCAAAAAACACTGCAAATGCAACCCAGGAGCTTTTGAGGGAAAATAAATGGAATATTCTGCAATGGCCAAGTTAATCACCTGATCTCAACCCAATTAAGCATGCATATCACTAGCTGAAGGCAAAACTAAAGGCAGAAAGGCCCACAAACAAAGAACAACCGAAGACAGCTGCAGTTAGAGCCTGGCATCAGAAAGGAGGAAACACAGTCTTGTCTATGAGTTTCAGACTTCAGGCAACCATTGCCAGTAAAGGATTCTTAACAAAATATTAAAAATGAACATTTTATTTATGATTATATTCATTTGTCCAATTACATTTGAGCCCCTGAAAATGGGGGGGGGGGCTGTGTATAAATATGGTTGCAGTTCCTAAATGTGTACTTGATATTTATGTTCAACCTCTTGAATTAAAGCTGAAAGTCTGCACTTTAAAATTTGGATTGTTTTATTTTAATGTTATTCTGGTTGCATACGGAGCCAAAAGTGAAAATTGTACCTGTGTCCAAATATATATGGACCTAACTGTATATGCCCGGAGTTCAGCTTTAATAGAAATTCTATATATGCAGAATGTAGCACCTTTAACTATCATAGGGTCATGCTTTAAACAGATATGTCATGCTTGTAAGCTAACCATAAAATGAAAACCAATTGAAAATCCATTGAAGATGTTCCTGGAGAAGAGACAAATAAGAAGAGATATGATAGCAATATACTAATATCTCAATGGTGATTCTAGCATAGGGAGAAAACTACTCAGTCTCAGCAAGCCTTACAAAGACACACGGCCACTCAATGAAGTTGTAGGAGAAGCAGTTTTGCTTAAACTGTGTAAGGGGCTCTTTACTGTCAAAATGGTAAGGATGTGGAACTCCCTTTCCACAATTGGTGATGTCTGCGGGAAGTGTCGATAATTAAAAAAAACTCTCAGATGTACATCTTAACAAACACAGGGATATGGGAAATAGTTTTGAAATGAACAAACCCACACTCACACAGGTTAAACTTGATGGAATCATGTCTTTATTCAACCTTACCAACTGTGTGCAACTAAGATTAGTGCTCATGTTTCTCAGCCCTTCAGGCATATATACTATTTTTCATGCAAGTTCTAAGTTTAGTCCCTGGGTCTTCGCAAGGTTTTCAGTAGTTTGTACAAGGAGGCAGAATAGATGTGTAAAATAGTCGGTATCTTTGGTCTCAGATAGACATCCTAAATGTTTCAGGCATCTTGAAATGGTGGTTTGATTATAGTGGTTGAGGTATATGATAAAAAAGGCAGTGTTGGCATCCATTAATTGTAGAAGGTACTGAAGGGTATGTCTTGTTAGCTGTAAGTAAAAATGCAGGCATATACCAAGTGTTGTTGAATGAAATTTTGGTAAATGTGGCACAGGGGGAAGAAACAAAAGGGGAAAGACACAAAGGAGATACAGAAGAAAAAAAAGAGCAATCCACTGTATTAAACTGTATATCATATTAGACTTCATGGGTGGCTGGAATTTTCAGGTGTGGGGATCCCCATCGGTCTTATTTCATAGGTTATATTGTTTTAATTGGTTTATTTACTATACATTTATTATAAATATAATGTATTACTTTTTCCCTGTTTGCTCATAACCACTTCTATTTTTAAAATGATCAATGTCCATTAACCTCTTGCATTTTAGTGTCCTGTATCAGTAACCAGTTGTAATTATTACTCCATGACAGGCATTAATACATTCATGTGACATGGTTTGTAATGTATAGTGGGCTGGGTCATACAAATATATTCTGAAAATTAATTAAATCATACAATTTAATGCAAACAGCAAAATATTCTTAAAGTGGTTGTCAACTCTTGACAACCACTTTAAACTACAGGTAAACCTGTAATCATGCTTACCTGTAGCTTCCCTGTATATCTCCTAAACCTGTACGGTTTAGTAGATATACGCTATACTGGCATGTGCCAACGTCATTCATCACATGCGCAGTAAAGAAACGGCCTCCGCGACGTTTCTTTACTGTCAGCGTGCCGCGATTGGCGGCTCCTGCGCGCATGCATGGGAGTGACGTCACACGACTCCGGCCAGTCACATCGATTGCAGGTAAGTGGCACATAATAGGCCAGTGCAATGCCTATTATGCTTCTACATTGCAGGTGAATAAGAGGAAGTAAACCCATCAGGGTTTACATCAGGGTTTACTTCCTCTTTAATTCTCCAAATGCATACTTTTTTTTAGATTACTACTACTACTAATTTCCCATAGAGCATCATTATATCTCAGTGGTCAGATGGTGATATTGGTATTACTTGTCCCTGCTATAATTGTGGATTTTAGCCCTCAAGATATGCTACAGTGGTGGTGATTATAACAGAAATCTCAGGATATTATAAATATAATCAGGATCTCAGGATATTAGAAATATAAAAAACAAATCTCCTATTACAGGCGGTCCTGTAGATAGGGACTGTAGGCTTGTTCTTAAGTTGAATTTGTTTGTAAGTCGGAACAGGTAAATTTTTTAAGTGTAGCTCCAGCCAAAACAATTTTTAAGTTTTTTGGATAGCATAGGGAAAGGGCAATACCCCTGTAAGGTTTGTTTTCCTGTCTGTGCTTCTGTTTAGAAGATTTTACCTCACTTTCTGTCCCTAAGAAAATTGAATTTTGAAAATGTTCGGTTGTTGTGGAAAGAAGGATTGGTGATAAAGTTCCAGTGGAGACATCTTTTTCCCATAATACCTCTTACAGGAGTGAATTTCCCTTCCTATGGGGAGATTTCCTCTCATTTCCTGTTGTCTCCCTCCGTTTGTAAGTAGGAGTTGTTTGTAAGTAGGATGTTTGTAACTAGGGGACCGCCTGTGGTTGGTCCACAAAACTTTGTTGATGAATTAAATCAGTAACTTTCATTGTGTTTTTTTTTCTTGTTAATAAAGAAGCCATTGGTTTGTTGAGCAAATAAAACCTTACATACCACATTCCTGTATACTGTAAACTTCTCATTTTGTGTTAATGTTTTACACTACAATTCATTACCTGCTTGAATTCTTGACCCTTAAAAGCAAACAGTATGCTCTGTTATGTTGAGCTATTATGCACTTACACTTGCATATTCAATGTTTACAGGACCTTTCCCATGCGTGCTTATCTAATTCATATATTTCTGTGTGTGTGTTTTTTTTTCTTTTGCTGAGTCTTCTTGGTTTTATATCTCCAGCTGCAATCTCTTCTGTGTAAGCTATTTTATTTGATTTACTATGAAATTGCTACCTCTATTCCTCCAAATCCTCACTAACACAAATGTGTGCCATCAGATAAATTGATTTTTAACTGTTTGCTGACCTCCCTATAGCACATTCACTGCTACAGGGCAGCCACGATGTGCAGGATCATATATATATATATATATATATATATATATATATATATATATATATATATATGTGTGTGTGATTCTGCACTTCCGGGCATCGGGCGTGAGTGCGCACCGCCGGCTGTTTGCTCTTGCTGTGATTTTACACAGCGGGTCCCATGGACTCGATGTCCCCTGGCACCCACGGATCGTTCGGTACACAGTTAGAATGGCAGTCTGCCTATGTAAACAAGGCAGATTGCCGTTCTGTCAGTACAGAAGGCATGGATCCTGTGTTCCTGTAAAGCAAAAACCCCGATCCATGCCTTCCACTAGTAAAAGCACCTCCCACACTACACTAAAGCACTAGCTAGGCACACATTTAACCCTTTGATCGCCTCTGATGTTAACTCCTTCCCAGCCAGTGTCATTAGTGCAGTGACAGTGCATATTTTTAGCACTGATTACTGTATTAGTGTCACTGGTCCTCAAAAAAGTGCCAAAAGTGTCAGTTAGTGTCCGATTTGTCTGCAGTAATATCGCAGTCCCGCTATAAGTCACTGATCACCGCCATTACTAGTAAAATAAAATTCCAAATTGTCTGATAAATAAAAAAAACAGAGGTGATCAAATACCACCAAAAGAAAGCTCTATTTGTGAGGAAAAAGTACATACATTGTATTTGGGCACAGCTTTACACGATCGCACAATTGTCAGTTAAAATAACGCAATGCCGTATTGCAAAAAATGACCTGGTCATGAAGGGGGTAAATCTTCCGGAGCTGAAGTGGTTAAGCTAGCTAACACTTTTGCCTTAATATTATGACTTAAAATAGAGAAAGAAGTTAGATCATTAGCAAGATGTTTCTAATAGAACCATTTGAGGACCTTTAGCATAGCAAATACACCAAAGATTCTAGGGCATATCTCCCCCTGCAATTGCATTTCTGTCGTGTTTATAGCCAACTTGCTATGCATCACAAAAATTCAGCCACTCCTGCATAAAAAGATAAGCTGCAAGTGTGATTGAAGAAATACAATATAGAGTGTGCATGTGCGGGCGTCCCAGGATGGCCGCTTAGCTGGGAGCTCTGCACCCTCGTCGACTCACGGCGCTCTTGGCTCCTTTCCAAGCAGCCCCAGATGACCAGCATCCAAAGCCCCAACATCCTAAGACCCCAAGAAGCCAACGAGCGCATTGGGCACCGTGCAGCTCAGCATCCTGAGTGTCCCAGCAGCTCGGCTTCCAGCGAGGAGGAGCACCAAGATGACCATGGTTGAGGCCTGAAAACGATCCTCTTCCCTCAGCTCCTCGGTCCGGTAATTCGGTAAGGGGGTAAGGTCTCCAGCATTCCGCAAGCAGGGGTCCACCATCAGACAGCATTAATCAGTCCACCCAGGCCCCCTTTCTGCTCTGTTAACTAACAGCCGGGTATACCAAGATGGCCGCCGGAGCGGCTTCATAAGCAGTTTCATAAGATCAAACTCGCTTCGTTCACAGATTCACAGGTGGCTTCTTTCTCTCAACTAAGCAATCGTCCTGAACGTTTTCCCTGACTATACAGACTTCCCTAAGGGTGTAATACTCAAAATAAGGCCGCGGAGGTACCGCTATTATTTACCCCTTGGAGGAGGGGGGATGGGAAAGGAGGAATCATGATTCTCTGAGGTCTTAACCACCCCTGAATTTAATTGAATGTTAAAGGATCTCTCCTCCTCCCATTCAACCACTTCACAATTGCTGTTCCTTCACTGTGAATGCAGTCCTCGCACGCTAGAAGGTCTCTCTCGCATCTCTTCTCCGGAGATAATCAACCCTCCCCCCCTGCGATGGCCTCAGCAAAACCCATGTTGCAAACAACAGTCCAGGAGGCACCATTAGATCCCAGGCCTGTTATAGCTCCAGCCACTCTCACGCTCACACCGGGCCCTAACAACACAACACTTCTTCCTACCTCTGTCTCCCCAGCCTCTACGGAATCGTTGCTGCGCCGCACAATGGAAGACTTCTCGGCAACACCGACGGGTCTTCTATCTAGTCAATCTGAGAACCCATCCCTATGCCCGATGCCTCAGGACACCCCAATTAACACTACAGACTTGTTTCTCAAATTCTCCACCTTATTGGAAAGAGGGCTGGCATATACAGCTGCAAAAATTACAGGAGATATCAAAATGAATTTCCACAACCTAGGCTCCAGAATGGAGGCAATTGAGCAAAAATTAGACATTACAGTCTCCAGAACCAACCAAAATTCTTCTCAAATACAAGTCCTGCAAGAACAACTTGATTCGGCCTTGGCAAAAATTGATGATCTCGAAAATAGATCGAGACGTTACAATTTCAGGATCAGGGGGTTGCCGGAGTCAATCACGGATATCATACCATCGGTCCAAGATCTGATCTTGTCTTTAATTCCCAATGTTCTGAAGCATAAGCTGGAGCTAGACAGAGCCCATAGAGCCCTGGGCCCCCCTAGGAAGGACGGCTCCCCCAGAGACATAATAGTTAAACCTCATTTCTACACCATCAAAGAAAAAATTATGAAAGTCTCTCGATCCAATCCAAATATCTTGTGTTTGGGGCACCAAATACAAATCTTTGCGGATTTGTCTCCTTCCACGATACAAAAGCGCAGAGCCCTCAAACCTCTTCTACAAGTTCTTCAAAAGAAAGATATCAAATATTGGTGGACCTTCCCTTTTGGCGTCAAATTTGTCCACAAAGGAAAAACCTTCTCTTTTGTAAGTCTCTCAGAGGGGGGAAAAATTCTACTAAATCTGAAATTTATCTCCCAAGAAGCTCCAATGGACATTACTGACCCTTCTGGTACTAATGCGAAGTGACCTCTCCCTGCAAGCCCTGTTTCCCCGCTCTGGACCAAGTCTCAGAGCAAGAAGTCTAAGGATAACAGACCACCTTACATTTTTTTCTCTGCCCGAGACGCAATGTTTGGAACTTCTTTGCTTTTTCCAGATTCTGTTTTCTCTTGTCTATTGAAGGAATAGACATTGACTTTGGACTGGGAATTCTGTTCATTTTGTTCATTATCCCCACTATTCTAACTACTAAGTCGGACACTGCTAACCTAGGATGGTTCACTGTGGGACACTCACACAGCCCTTCCTCTTTGTCCTTAATTAGCGAATGATCCATGTTCTATATTATACGCCCCAACCTGGGACTGTAGCTTATGTTAGCTATGATTATAAGACTGAAGGCCTCTGACCACCGCCCTGGATTCCCAGAAGTTATACCATGAAACTGCCCGTTAGTTATCTCACTATTTCACGGTTTATATGTTCATTTGGGTGTAAAATAATTTTTCTGAAGAGTCAGGAAGCGCACTGATTGACAGGGTCCCCCTGCGCCTCCACTTAACCCAGGGTTTTCTGCAGAATCCTCTGGGATAAGTTGTCTGCCCGTAGGGACAGACATTTATATTGCCCATACTTACGAGTATGGCTGGCTTCCCATTGTGGAAGGCAGGGATCGTGGCTATGAGGGGTCATTGTACTCCTTGGACTCCACCCCCATGTGCTTTGTCGATGAATAATGTTTTTGGTTTATGTATTTTCTATTTTGCTCTTTTCTCCTTCCTCTTCTTCTTTCCGACAGAGCATCCAATCTGTTTCTTTGTTCCCAACAGCAGATGGCTCGCTGACCTTCACCCATGGTTCCCGGATGTCCTTGTGTTCCTCCCTGATGGGTTGATGTCTACGGGGTTGGGGGTGAGTGTTCTTGTAGATTTGAGCAGGTCCTCTCAATGGCTCCATGGCAACTGATACCCAAAGATTACTAAAAATAGCCACACATAACACTCAGGGCCTTAATTCCCCCAATTAAAAGAAGGAAGGTATTTGACCACTATAAGGTACTGAAAATAGATGTGGTAATGGTTCAGGAGACTCACTTCCCTGAAAGGTACAGCCCCAACTTCCTTCACGCCCACTGCCCACTTTTCTACCTAGCAAAAGCAGAATCAAAAACAAAAGGGGTTGCGATTTTGTTCTCCTCAAAGTGTAGCTTCACTCTCCTCAAGGAACTTAAAGACCCTGAGGGTAGGTACATATTAATCAAGGGGGAAATAGAAGGGAACCTCTACACTTTTATTTCGTATTATGCCCCGAACAAAGCACAAGTAAACTTTTTCAAAACCCTACTTAAATGTATTCAACCGCACTTACAAGGCAGAATTATCATGGGCGGCGACTCTAATTTAGCACTAGATCAAGGCCTGGATAAATCTAGACCATTGGGTGATCAACTAACGCGCCCTTCCAGAGCGAGCCTTAAATTAGCTAAACTTCTCAACAGTTCAACTTGACAGACTGCTGGAGAGAATTTAACACACTTAAGAGAGACTATACCCACTACTCAGCACCTCACAACTCTTACGCGCACATCGACCACTTGCTGGTTCATACAAATTCGATACCCCTGATTTTAAACTCCCGGATATGTGATACAGTTCTCTCAGACCACTCATTAGTGACCCTTCAAATCTGCTCTGACCCGCATTTTGCGAGACAGACACACTGGAGATTGAACGAATCACTGCTTTCTGACTCTGTTATTGTTATAGAAATTGATCAAGCTCTTAAAGAATATTTCCTCCTTAATAATAGTGAGGAGATTTTGGCTGAAACCCTTTGGGCAGCCCATAAAGCTTTTGTAAGAGGTAAGCTTATCCAGATTTCATCACGAATTAAGAAAGAAAGAGCAGCGGACTTGATTAAACTAGAAAAGTCTTACCTGTCGATTCAGTCTACGCATAAAAAGTCTCCCTCCAAAGATCTGTCTGACCAACTAATCAAGGCTAGACTAGAACTCAATTTGGCTTTAACGGTGAAAGCAGAAAAGGCTGTCCGATGGAGTGGACAAAAATTCTATGCGCAGAGTGACAAGATAGGTACATTGCTAGCAGCTAGAAAATCCCCTCGTCCTCGCCACTTTGCTCTACCTAAGATTCGTATCCCGGGCCAGGGCTTGACCTCTAATCCAACAAAAATCTTAGATATCTTTCACAACTATTACTCAGAACTGTATAGAGCCCCTAAGTTAAGTCAAAAATCCCCTGGGGCATTATGCCTTGACGACCTCCCGATCCCTTCTCTGAAAGCAGAACATAAACAACTTTTAGAGGCTCCCATTACGGAGGGGGAGATACTTGGGGTCATCAAGGAATTAAGAAAAGGATCAGCACCGGGTCCAGATGGACTTTCAGTTCCTTATTATAAGGCTTTTGCCGGGACATTATCCCCATTCTTAACCAAATTTTTTAACTCTAAAGCCCAAGGCACCCCCCTGGATCCACAACTTAATTCCGCTTTTATTACTGTTATCCCTAAAGTGGGTAAGAACCCTGAGGAAGTAGGCAATTATAGGCCAATTTCCTTGATCAATAATGACATTAAAATTTTAACCAAAATTCTGGCCAACAGGCTGGCCTCCTTCATCAATTTCTATATTAGCAAGGATCAGGTAGGATTCATCCCAGGTAGACAGGGCCCGGACCAGATATGCAGAGCAGTGGATTTGGTTTCCATATTACAATCTAACTGGGAGGTAGGTTCTAGACAGCAAGGCATGATGCTTTCTCTGGATGTACAGAAAGCATTTGACTCGGTCTCATGGGACTGCATCTTCTCCCTTTTGGAGAGATGGGGATTCGGTCAGGGATTCATGGGTCTGGTAAGGGCCTTGTATTTCTCCCCGAATGCGCGTATAAGGCTTCAGGGTTATTATTCAAAGGTTTTAAATATAGCTAAAGGGACGAGACAGGGCTGTCCTCTCTCTCCACTCATCTTCACTATTGCTATTGAAACTCTGGCAATAGCGATTCGGCATAACCCAGATATCAAGGGGGTTGAGTGTGGATCGCAGACTCATAAGTGTGGTCTCTTCGCAGACGACATCCTGCTGTTTATCACGTCCCCACATACTTCCCTTCCCAACTTAAATACCACACTAGATCATTTTGCGGAAATTTCAGGACTTAAAGTCAACTACTCCAAATCGTACGCGATGAACATCTCACTTCCAACTGAAACAGTCTCCTCGTTACAACACGCATTCCCCTTCCAATGGGAGACAAAAGCGCTCAAATATCTGAGTATTCACTTAACTGCTAAAATCGAAGATCTCTAAGCTCACAATTTTCCCCCTTTATACCGCAAACTCGAGAAAGACCTGAAAGCTTGGTCAAATGGAGGGCTCTCATGTTTGGGTAGAATCAACGCAATCAAAATGACCCTCCTTCCGCGAATACTATACTTTTTTCGAGCTTTACCCATTGCAATTCAGAAGGACCACTTGAAGTCTTTCCAGAGTAAGATGGTGAGCTTTGTATGGGGAGGCTCGGGATATAGGTTCCCTCAATCTAGTCTATTTCGTCATAAGAAAAAGGGAGGTTCGGGTCTACCGGCTCTCCATAAATATTACCAAGCAGCAAGACTTACTCAACTTTCCGCAGTTTACTCCAAGCATGAGAAACCAGATTGGATCCAGATTGAGAGACAGGTGGTCCCAAACAATACTATTGACTTCCTGCTATGGAGCCACCTGAAAAAGAGGCCTCCAATCCTATCCCCAACACTGTCTCACTCGTTCGCCCTTTGGGACTCCCTTAGATCCCACCAGGAGCTGATATCTCCTATGAACCCGTTAGCACATATTTTTCACAATCCAGACTTCCCTCTAGGGTTAGACATTCAAGCATTCAAGTGGTGGCTAGACAAGGGGCTGTATCAGATAGGGCATTTTTTCTCCTCAACAGGACCCATTACTTTGAGCCATTGTATCAGCAAACTCGACCTTCCTGACTGAGAAAAATTTTGATTCCTTCAAATCTCCCATTTTCTTCATAAAATCTGGACCTCTAAGCCTCTCCCCCCTACGCTCACACCGTACGAACTTTGGTGTACACAAGCAAGGGAACAAAAGGGGGGCATCTCAATAGTCTACACATCTCTTGCCTCCTCATCCTTGAAAACCAATTATATGACACAGTGGGAGGCAGACTTTCTTTTTTTTTTTTTTTTTGTTCCATAAATTTTTATTGAGATAAGACATCAGTATACAGAAATAAAAGGATCTGAAATAAGTATCATAAGATAACAACAATATGGAGAAGTACATACCAACAATTAAATGGTAATTGAATGTCATAAGCAGTGGAACATACTCATATAACATGTACACATATTCTTTTGAACAGGCTGATGAGAATCAAGTTTTGGATATGACGGAAGGGTTGCCAACGAACAATAAAGAGGGGTATTTGGGGTGGGTTGAGTTACGGTCCGTGTAGTGAAGGTATAGATCCTAAAAGTGGTTTAGTATTTTTGTCATATTTGGGATTGATTGTGCTTAAGGAAATGTTGTTTTTAGGATATGTTCCAGGGTACATAAGAGTATGGAAAAGATATGAGAGGAGAAACGGGAGATAAAGAGAAAAAGAGAAGAAAGAGAATGGGGGAGGGGAGGGTGGGGGGGAGCACCGGCCTCATTCCCTCAATACGCCGGGCTCCCTCGCCAGTGGATAATAAGTGTGACAGGAATGGGTTTTTAGTCAGGATCCGATTTGGATAGGTGCCATCTGTGCCAGGTAGCTAGGAATTTAGGGTGCACTTCATGTGCAATGCTGATGAGTTCTTCAATTCGTTCAGTATAGTTTAGCCTCCGAAACCACTCCTCTTTTGTGGGGATGTTTGTTATCAGCCAATTAGATGGGATACATTGTCTAGCTGTGTTAATCATATACATGGTTAAGGACTTAAGATAACGTCGTTTAGGTAGGGTATTGTGATGGAGTAGATATGTTGCTGGAGAGAAAGCAATGTGTTCTTTTGTTACTGCAAGTATTTGTTTGTGTACCATTTTCCAAAATTCAGTTATGCGTGGACAAGACCACCAAATATGGAAAAAGGAACCACATTCTGTATTGCAGCGCCAACATGTATTCGGAATAGATGGGTAAAACTTATGAGTGAGTTCTGGAGTTCTGTACCACCATGATAGGATTTTGAAATTACATTCCTGAGTGGCTACATTAAGTGAGCCTTTGTGGGTGTATTGGCAGATAGTCTCCCAGTTTTCCTCCGTTATTTGCAAGTCAAGATCTTGCACCCATGCGGTGCAAGTGTGATCATGGAAAGTAGACTGGTCCACAAATAGGGAGGAATAGAGGGTGGAGATAAGATGTCTCTGTGGTGTTGATTTAGAACATAGCTCCTCCAATGTAGTAAGGTCTTTGGTCCAATGAGGCGATGTCTTTGGCTTGCTTAAATAGCTTCTTATCTGCATATATGGCCACTTGGGGAATAGATTGGGGGCAGTGATAATATTCATATCTTCCCAGGTTAATAGTGATTTATTTCGGAAGAAATGTTTCGCTAGTATGTCTTTATGGGGCCAGATTTTGGATAGGAAGTTTCTTTCCATGCCCGGCACAAAGTCAGGGTTGTGCCTCAAGGGGGTTAGGGGGCTGAGCCAAGGGGTTGGGTTGGATTTTTTACAAGTGTTGTGGAAGCAAGCTATAGTTGGGCCCGTCAGGGGATGGAGTTTGTACTCCAAAGGAATATGGCTTGGATGTAGCCATGGGGAAGATTTTAGGTTATGGGACAGAATTTTATGTTCCAACGGGACCCAGTCTTTGCAGGTATAGTGAATATTCCAGTCGACTATACGCGTGAGGTGTGCTGCCTGAAAGTACCGGCGTAGGTCAGGGAGAGCTATACCTCCTTTTTGTTTGGGGAGAATCAATCTGTCATATTTGATTCTAGGGGTTTTGTGTTGCCAAATGAATAGTGAGAAAGCTTGACGAGCTTCTTTGAAGAATGAATTTGGGATGTGGATGGGGATAGTTTGGAATAAGTATAGGAACTTAGGTAGTATCATCATTTTAAGGAGGGAGGCCCTTCCAAACCATGAAACATTTAAGGCGTTCCATCTTTTGAGGTCCTCCTTGGTTTCTTTTAATATTGGGGTGAAATTGTATTGAAAAAGATTTGAGAGGGATTGGGGAATCTTAATTCCTAGGTATGTTATTGAGTCTTTGGCCCATTTGAAGGGAAAATTAGCCTGACATTGCTGTAAATTTTCTTTGGTAAGCGTTATATTAAGTGCCCAAGATTTTGAGTAGTTAATTTTAAAGTTTGAAATTTGATGGAAATGGTCTAGGATTTTCAGTAGGTTTGGGATTGTCGTAATAGGTTCTGTAAGGAAAAGTAATAGGTCGTCTGCGAACGCAGCCACCTTATATGTGTGTTCCGAGATTGTCACGCCTTTAATATCTGAGCTTGATCTTATTTCATTAAGAAGAGGTTCCAATGTAAGCACAAATAAAAGAGGTGATAGGGGACATCCCTGTCTGGTGCCATTATGGAGCTCGAAAGCGTCCGACAGGTGGCCATTGGTTCGCACTCTGGCTGTAGGGTTTGAATAGAGCGAGCTTATGTATGCTATCATTATGTTGGGCATTCCCATGTTCCGGAGTACAGCTTGTATATAGTCCCAGGCCACCCTGTCGAACGCCTTCTCGGCATCCAAAGAAAGGAAGAACCCCTGTTTCCTCCTTTTCTCCCTGTTCATCCAGTAGTGTATATTCAGAGCCTTTATTGTATTGTCTCTACCCTCTCTGCCAGGAATAAAGCCTACCTGGTCTAGAGAGATAAGTGAAGGAAGAAGAGGGAGCAAACGATTGGCCAATATTTTTGCAAATATTTTAACATCTACATTGATGAGCGAGATGGGACGATAATTGGTCACCAGTGCAGGGTCCTTCCCATCCTTAGGAATGACTGCGATATGTGCTTCTAAGAGATGTGGAGGGGGATGATTGTGGGAAGCGAATGATCGAAAAGCGGAGAGAAAATAAGGCGCAAGGATCTCTCTAAAAGATTTATAATATTGAAGGGGTAGCCCATCCGGGCCTGGGGCTTTGCCTACTTTCATGTCTTTAATTGCTTTATCGAATTCTAGTTCAGAAATGGGCAATTTTAATTTGTTTATTTGATCTGTTGTTAAGGGAGAAAGGCCATGTCTGGTTAGAAAAGTTTGTATGTCTTGGGCTTTTTTTCCGGGATTAGAGGCATATAAGTGGTTTGGGGGGATGTTGTATAGTGATTTGTAGTATTCTTCAAATTGGTGTGCAATTTTCTCATTAGAGGAGTGAGTTGTGCCTTGGCTGTCTGTAATATGGTGAATGGTGTCGCTACTTTTTTTGTTTTGTACCGCTTTGGCAAGGAGTCTTCCACTCTTGTTCCCTTGTTCGTAGAATATTTTATGTCTAAGAATGTATTGTCTTTTGGTTCTAAGGTTCAGTTCCTCTACTAGTAATTTTCTGGTGTTTATGAGTTCTTGAAGTGTTGTTGAGGCAAGATTTTGTTTGTGTGAAGATTCTAGAGAGCGAATTTTAGTTAGGAGGGCTGAAATCTTCGATTGCTGTCTCTTTTTGATTCTGGCTGCTATTTTGAGTAACTCTCCGCAAACCACGCATTTATGAGCCTCCCAAACATATAGTTTGGAGGTGTCTTGTATATCATTTTCTAGGAAGTAGTTTCGTAGGCAGGATGTAACGTCCTCTCTATCTTTTGTGTCTTTGAGTAGGGCCGGGTTGAGTCTCCAAATTTTTGTCTTGGATGATTTTTCTGGGAAAACAAGTTCCACTGTTATAAGTGGTGATCAGAAAACGTCATTGGTTCTATTGCGGCCTTGTGTAGAAAAGATAGATCTTGTTGGGTTATAAATAGAGTTGAGCGAACTTCTAGAAGTCCGGGTTCTGCTGGTTCGGCCGAACTTCGGGACAAAGTCCGGGTTCGGGTCCGGACAGAACCCGAACTTTGTACCGGACCCCGAACCCCATTGAAATCAATGGAGACCCGGACTTTTAGGTACAAAAAGTGCTGTAAAATAGTCCTGGAAGGTCCTAGAGGTCTGCAAAAGGAAGGAAATGTGGGTAAGGGTGGGACAAGTGACCTACAAAGAAATGGGGACAGGGAAATAACTTTAAATATTTTTAAAAAAATAAAAACATAAAAAATGCAAAAATGGAGATCATCTTCAAAATGGGTCTGAAAAGTATTAATTAACATTAGAGGCCATAGAACTGTTCTAAAATCATCTTCAAACTGTGTCCAAAAACTATAAATAAGCCGGGAGTACCCATATCACTGTTCTGCAAAATGTGTGTATCACTTTAAAGCAAACCGGAAATCATTCCACATCTTTTATTCACACTTCTTTTTAAAATGTGTGTATCACTTTAAATTAAACTGTCAAACATTGCACATCTCTTCTGCACAATTATTTCAAGTGTGTGTGTCACTTTAAATCAAACCGTCAATCATTCAACATCTTTTATTCACACTTCTTTTTAAAATGTGTGTATCACTTTAAATAAAACTGTCAAACATTGCACATCTCTTCTGCACAATTATTTCAAGTGTGTGTGTCACTTTAAATCAAACCGTCAATCATTCAACATCTTTTATTCACACTTCTTTTTAAAATGTGTGTATCACTTTAAATTAAACTGTCAAACATTGCACATCTCTTCTGCACAATTAT
>BLSH010037196.1:181922-206765 GCA_018402905.1 Glandirana rugosa
TCAAAGTTAGGAGTAAAGATTTGTATGGGGGAAGTTTCACGTTCTTAGGGAGCATCTAGTTCTCCCATCTATATATATAAGGACTTCCCGTGTAAATTTCTTGTGGGGTAGTGCAATCGATTATAAATGCGAGGATTATGGTTTGTCCAGGGGAAAAAGGCGGTGTATCCGTTATGAGAAGATCTAAAGTACAGACCGTATGATTAAGATCCTCCCCTAAAATTACAGGGCGAATTGGGTGAGGATCTGTGGAGTTGTCCATGTAGTCGGGAAGGTATGTCCCGAGATTTTGTTTAATTTCATGTCAATGACCCGAACCCGGACTTTTTTTGAAAAGTCCGGGTCCGGGTCCGGGTCCCGGACACCCCAAAGTTCGGTACGGACCCAAACTTTACAGTCCGGGTTCGCTCAACTCTAGTTATAAATATATAATCGATTCTGGAATATTTCTGGTGAATCGGGGAGAAGTATGTGTAGTCTTTTACTTGTGGGTTAATTGTTCTCCATGTGTCATGTAGTAGCAGGTTGTGTAACTGTACTTTAATTTGTTTTAGAGCCCTGTATGGAAGGGCTGATGTACCTGTTGAGGTGTCTAGGAGTGGGTTAAGCGGGACATTAAAATCCCCTCCTAGAATTAGTATGCCAGACATGAAATCTAGAAGAGTATTGCCTATGTGGCGGAAAAAGGGGACCTGTTTGGTATTAGGAGCGTAAATATTAGCTAACGTGATGGGGTGTTCTTTAAATGTGCCCTTCAGGAATATATATATCTACCCTCTTGATCTACGAGGGATTCTTGCACTTTGAAGGGGGTATGTTTAGAAATGAGGATTGAAACTCCTTTTGTTTTAGAGTACTTGTTGGATGAGTGGTATCCGGAGGTAAATCTGTTATCTTTTAGTTTTGGGATCTTGTTTGACTGGAAGTGAGTCTCCTGTATTAATATTATGTCGGCTTTCAGTTTATGTCCTTCTCTGAGTAGAAGAGCGCGTTTTTCCGGGATGTTGAGTCCCTTGGCATTAATGGAGACTATTTTCAATTTGGAAGGGGAATTTTGGGTGTTTGGTTGAGGCATGATTTTATGCAGTTTAATATGGAGGCTATTCTGTAAGGTCACTTGTTAGGGTAAATCTGGATTGGCGAAAGGAGTCGGCGACCGAGGGAGGAGGCCAGAGAAAGAGGAAGAGATAAAAAAAAAAAAAAAAAGAGGGGGAGAGGAAAAAAGGAAAGGCAAGATAAATAACAAAAGAAAAGGGATCCGGGTGGGAAAGAAAGAAGGGGGGATAAGTTAGAAGGGGAACAGAGAAATAGAGCAAGTAGGAAGGAAAGAGACTTGTATTAATACAAGTAACAGTATATTCCGGAGGAGGGTATAGGCCTGCTAATCCTCCTTAGATAGGGGAAGGGAAGGAGGGTCCGGAAGGGTCAAGAGAGAGGAGTGTATCTCTCTGGTTGGGGGAGAAGTCAAGTAGCGGAGATTTCAGGAAGCATTCCTGTGGTGTTGGAGCTGGGTTAATTATTTTGGTTCAAGGGGACTGTGCGAATTGTCATGTGCATCACTGGGTGCCAATGTGAAGGCATATGGGTTATGGGGTGGGAGGTGTGCATCTCTATTGGGTAGCTAGGGGGCACAATAAGCGTCAATTTTATCCCTTCTGTTGTTCGGTGGTGCCTTTTATTGTTTTGTACGAATAATGAAGTTAGTGTTAAGAGGTGCTAAGTATTGCCTCATTTAGGAAAGGAGGGCTTGTCTTATACAAAACTAATTTGCATTGATATGCTAATTAGGATTAGGTGTTGAAACAGGAAAATTAAGCTGGGATGTGGGGGGTAAGTCAGTAACACAGAGGGATATAAATTTGTCTAAGTCCCTATATCGCCCGGGATTGCTGAGTTTGGGGTTTAACACAATACCATAGGGCATATGGTTTCCATCATCGGGGTTTCGGAACCCCTGGAACCACCCAAGGCAGCTCCAAGAGTTCCGCCAACCTGGCCGGAGCCCAATAACATGAAACAAACATATAACATCACAACAATTAAGAGTACATTGTGTGAACAGTAACAGTACATATGTTAGAAACTCACATGACCTCTAGGTTGAACGACTCTTTGATCTTTTCTCTGATGAATCATGAGAAGATTCCATAGGGCTGTATGAACACTACGAAAAGATCAATTGTTAAGAAAAAAACATAAATGACACTAAAACATTTGGTTGTAGTTTGCCCGAGTAGCAAGACAGTCACATCAAGATACTAGTTAGGAGATTAACATGGCTTCACTGAAATAACATATACTATGTCATTATAAGCTTTGTACCCATAATATTTAGTTCGTTCCAGTGATGGATCTGATAAGATAATAGCATGTGGGCTCTAGTGCTGAAAGCTCTGGATTTATTAAGAAAAGCTGGGTTGTCTTATGCCCTTTATGTGGGTCTGATATTTTGGGTATCTTAACAAAACCAGAAACATGTTCTTGCCCTTACTGTTGAAAGTCTGGGATTAGGGCGATGTCTTGTGGTGGGAAGTGTCCGGTAGATCTATTCACTGTTTGGGGAGTGAAAGTGTTCATGGGGTAAGATGTGGCGTAAAACAAGGCAGTTTGTCCGGAGTATAAGTTCACGTTGAAGCGGTAAACAAGTGATCTGACTTGACTGTATTTATTTCGGGTGTTTAGTTGTCAATATGGTCTCTTCTGCGAGGGGGGGGAAGCCCCTGGACTTCTATGGTTCTCATCTCTGCGATTTTGATTGAGTGGTGGAGAGTTTCATGAGTTTCTGCGTCTTCTGTCGCGGTGTCTCTGAGCTCTGGGGGTGCTGTCGTTAGCTACTTCGATCCAGTTGTCAGCTATAGAGAATGAGCTGTACCAGTCTGGTAGTTCAACTAAAGGCATGTTCAGGGCATCACAGAATGACTGAAGATCATCTGGGGTGCGAAGGTAGACGGAGTGTCCCCTCCATGTAGCTGATAAACAGAAGGGGAACTTCCATCTGTATGGAATACCTCTGCTACGGAGTTGGTCCAACAGGGGTCTCAGTGCTCTTCTGTGATTTAGGGTAATATTGGAGAGATCTTGGAAGAGTTTGATTTCTGTGCCATTAAGTTGCACTCTGTTACGCTCCCATGCTTTTCTGAGAATGGCTTCTTTGAGTGGAAAGTTGACTAGGCAACAAATGATGTCTCTTGGTGGGTCAGAATCTCTCCCTTTGGGCCTTAGTGCCCTGTGGATCCTTTCCATCTCTATGGGGGAGTCCGCTGGTCTCTCCAGGAGGTCGTTAAACAGACCAGAGACTGTTTGTTCCATTTGGTGTTGTTCGACGGATTCGGGGATGCCTCTTATGCGTATATTGTGGCGTCTGCCCCGGTTATCCAGGTCTTCGAGATGTCTATGTATCTCTATGATGTGGGAGAGGTTAGAGTCTGTTGATCTTTGGACTTGCTTAATCGCCGCTGCATGGCGTGAGGTTGTTTGTTCGACTGTCCCAATCCGGGTAGATACTGCGTGGATTTCCGACTTGAGATCTGATATTGCTGCAGTAAGAGTTGCTTTTATATCTGCCGCTACGGCGTGTAAGTCACCGAGGTTTAGTGGTTGGTTCAATGAGATTGGTGTGGGGGTAATTGTGTGAGTTGGACCACCTTGAGCAGCTGTACCAGTGGGATTTTCACAGTCCATGTCTGAAATTGCACGGTTTTCACCCCCCGCCATCCTGAACATTGCCCGAATATTGCCCAATGTTTGGGGGATAGGATCTTTGCGAGCTTGCTGTGGGTTTTGGTCGTTTTTCCCCATCTTGGTGGGATGCAATGCAGAGTAGAGAGTCCCTTGCGAGGGTATGGAGCTCCTTACCACAGGAGTATTTTATCTAGGAGGCCATCATTGGATGGGGTAAAGTGCAGGGAGAGAAAAAATAGAAGAAAAGTTGTGGATGGGAATGAGGTGGAGGGGGTGATCTGTCAAAATAAATGGATCAGTTTGAGTATTTCAATGGTGCACAGATTAATAGAGGATAATTTTAGATGAATTGTTCCTCAAATAGGTGTGGGGAGGTCCCAGCCTGTTGATCTGTGCCGTGTATATGGAAGTCTGTGGGGGCACTCTAAAATTTAGTCCCCGGCTTTGCGGCTGTTACTAGGCCCCGTTTTTATTTTTCCAGAATTTGGATTTAAAGACGCCCAAAAGTGCAGGGCAGGGTATCAGGGGACCCTGGAGAGCGCAGTAGCGGTGAGATGGTCCTTTGAGGTGGGTGGATGGAGAAGTGGCTCGTCTGGAATTAATGGCGAGGTAGGCCTCAATATGGCGCCGGGTCCTGTAGTGATGGCCTGTTTGCGGGTTGTCTCTATGGGTTAATCCCGGTCTCTAGGGGTTACCCCAAAAAATTGCTGCGGGTATGATGTGTACGGTAGCCCGTGGTAGTGTTTGTAGGGGCTTACCGTTGGTCTGTGTGCCGGGATGAAGGTGGATTACCTTCTGAGGGTTTGTCTCTCCCGCGCCTCGCGCTCCGGTCCGCTCTCCGCTCCCTCCGTCCACCAGCCGAGCCTGCAAGCCGCCGCTGCTTCTCTCAGAGGAGGATGAAGTCTCCGCGGTTTGGCTGAAGGGTTTTGGTTGTGGATGCTGGGAATCTGTAAAGGAGTTGGGGTTGATCGTCTGTTTTTTCTTCTCCTGGAAGAACGGAGCTCAGAAAACTGCGACCGTCTTCCTCCGCTGCTGGCCACGCCCCTCAGACTTTCAGTTCTCATGGGATCTGGAAACCTGGCATGGCTCTTTAGCTAAATCTTATCAAGGAGTTTTAAACACAACCCTTATGGAAGCCAGTGTTAAAGTTATCACAAGATGTACCTTACCCCGGCTAAACTGGCTTATATTTACCCCTCAGCGGACCCGCGATGCTTTAGAGGCTGTTTGCTCTCGGGTTCCATGCCACATAATTGGTGGGAATGCCCTAGGATTCGTCAGTTCTGGAAAAAGATCTTTAACCTCATTGATGAACTAACCAAAGCCCGCGTTTCCAGGTCCTCAGAGATAGCTTTGCTTAACGCCCATGTCCCGAACCTATCCAAACCTTATAGAAAATTAGTACACTTCATCCTGCTGGGGGCCAAGCTCACTATTGCTAAAGCATGGAAACAGCCTAAGGTCTCTTTCGCTGCAGCTACCCGGAATATTTCTTGGATTATGTCCCAAAAAAAGCTTGCGAGCATCTTATCTGACACAACTAAAAAGTTTGAGGACATTTGGGAACCATGGGCAGTGTACACAGGTATATCCTTTACTCAAGGGCTATTACAGCCCAGGGACTCAAATGACTTTGACAGTAGCTAGATGTCTGTTGGTTCTATATCTGTTTCTTCCTCTATTTCTATCTCTTCCCTTTTCCTTCTTCTTCAGGTAGTTTACCTAATCCAGCGATATGCTACGAAGGTTAATTACTAGCTCACATTTACTTTGAATATTACCTCTTTATATGTAATACGTTGTCTGACTCCCTTCCAATCCCAGGATCGTTTCCTAGGGGCTAGACTGTGTGTAACCTTGTTTCTACGGGAGTTTTTATGGAGTCTCCTCTCTCCAGGCACAGCTTGCTCCCACGATGGGGTGCCGGGAGATGTGGGAGACTTGACCATATTCACTGAGCTTTCATGTTGACTCTTTAATGCAAATTCATTCTTGATTCTTTAGTTTTCCTTAATAAGTGGATTATACATACATAAGATTCAACAAGACAAAGTGTAAACACCTTGGTAAAAGACGAGTCTTTATATACTACATAACCTATCGTACTGTTTTCATTGAGTACATTCTGTATTATGTTTTGGGTTTTATTATTTTCCCTGTTTAAAATCCAATAAAAACCTTTGAAAGTAAAAAAAAAAAAAAAAGAAATACAATATAACAATGTTTACATTCTATTTACTATTTCTTTCATATGTACATCAAAGGTGTACCCTTTGATCTGCATGTGGCATTGGTTAAAGCAACCTTATAATTGAATAAAAGTTGTTTTTTTTAAAATAAAATGTATTTCTATTTGATCCCTTGTTAACCCTAATTAGCCCCGAAAAACTGCTTCATTCCCTTCTACACCTAGCAATTTTTATAGGGTATAGTTAAACATGAGGAAAAGAGGAGCGGCAAGCAGCCTCATAGTGCAGTAAGCATTTTTTTAATGTAGCATGAAAAAAAAAATGTATACACTCACAAGTCTAGGTAAGTAAATTGGCGTGTAACTATGTGGAGACAGTCCCAGAGCTGGAGCCTAAAATCATCAGGCTGGAGTCACTGTAGGAATACTAAGTGAAAGTAAATTATTGAACAAAGAATAATGATAAATATAAATACAAAACACAAAATGTAGGAATTTTCATTTATAAAATGGTAATGGAAATCAAGGATCTCATGATCACATATTAAAAGCTACATATATATGAAAAAAAAAGCTACATATACACATATTGTCAAAAGTATTGGGACACCTGCCTTTACACGCACATGAACTTTATTGACATCTCAGCCTTAGTCTGTAGGGTTCAATATTGAGTTGGTCACCTCTTTGCAGCTATAATAGCTTCAACTCTTCTGGGAAGGCTGTCCACAAGGTTTAGGAGTGTGTCTATGGGAATGTTTGACACACATTTGTGAAGTGCATTTGTGAGGTTAGGCACTGATGTTGGACAAAAAGGCCTGGCTCACAGTCTCCGTCCTAATTCATTCCAAAGGTGTTCTATCGGGTTGAGGTCAGGACTCTCAGCGGGCCAGTTAAATTCCTCCACCTGTATCAAACCTGCAGTAACCTAAATTCTATTCTGAGTAGAGTTGAGCGAACACCTGGACGTTCGGGTTCGGAGGGTCCAAACGAACTTTGGAAAAAAGTCAGGGTTCGGCACCGAACGTTGCCCGAACGTTATCCCGGACCCCGAACCCCATTGAAGTCAATAGGGACACAAACTTTTAGGCACAAAAATGGCTGTAACAAAGTCCTGGCAAGTGCTAGAGGGCTGCAAAAGGAAGTAAAATGGGGGTAAGAGTAGGGCAAGTGCCCTACAAAAAATGGGGATAGGGAAAATAAATTAAAATCAAATAAACTAGGAGATGATTTTTGAACAATAATGTGTCACTTACAGCTGCAGCTGAAACCTCTCCCTTTAGAACTAGGAGATGATTTTTGAACAATAATCTGTCCCTCTAAGCAGAAGCCTCTACCTAGTGCAGTCAGATCACTCAAAGCAGCAGTATGTGAAATCTCAAATTACTCCCACAATCTGATCGTTGTGTAGGATCCCACAATCTGATCATTGTGTATGATCGTAACGATCGTTGTGTTAGGCAGGGTTTGATCTGCAATGTGTCACTCAAAGCAGCAGTATGTGAAATCTCAAATTACTTCAACAATCTGATCGTTGTGCATGATCATAGCGATCGTTGTGTTATGCAGAGTTTGATCTGCAATCTGCAACTCAAAGCAGCAGTATGTGAAATCTCAAATTTCTGCTATCTGTCCCTCAGAGCAACAGCAGTAGTAATCTCAGGATGCAGGATCAGATGTTAAAATGTCTGCAATCTCTCCCTCACAAAAACGCCGGCAGCTTCCTCTCCCTATACTAACCAAAGAGCATGTGACATGCAGCACTGTGACTCCAGCTTATAAAGAGGCTGGGTCACATGATGCACTGGCCAATCACAGCCATGCCATTAGTAGGCATGGCTGTGATAGCTTCTAATCACTATTCTAATCACTATTGTGCTGGAGGTAAGAGTTGCCTGCTGCAGGTTTGAAGTGTGTCCATGAATAATTCTGGCATGTTGGTCCTGATATAACTCCAAATCCAAGAAGACCAATGACGACCTACCTGTTACCATGGTCAACTTCACCTCAAACTAATTGTTTTTGCAGTACTGGAAGAAATCAGAGATGGTATCATGTCATTGAAGTAACAACCGTAATATACTAGATGGTGGTGAAAGGGTTATTAGTAGAGTTGAGTGAACCTGAACCGAACATTGGGGTGTCCGTGACCCGGACCCGGACATTTAAAAAAAAGTTTGGGTTCGAGTTCTGGGTTCGGGTATTTGATCACGCATGTTGAATAGCTGCAGGGCAGCCAATCAACAAGTGTGATTTTCCCTAGAAGCCTTCACAGCCATGCCTACTAATGGCATGGCTGTGATTGGCCAGTGCGTCAGAGGCTGGAGTCACAGTGCTGCAGGTCACATGCTCTCTGGGTAGTGTAGGGAGAGGATGCTGCCTGTGCTGTGAGGGACAGATTGCAGATAGATAGATAGATAGGTAGAGATTACTACTACTACTGCTTTTAGGGACAGATTGCAGATAGATAGATAGGTAGAGATTACTACTAATACTGCTTTTAGGGACAGATTGCAGATCTCATCCTGCATTACAGAAAGATCTGACTGTACTAGGTAGAGTCTACTGCTTAGAGGGACAGATTATTGCGTTATTTCGCAAAACATGTAGGACTGATCTTATTCATCCGTAGTTCCAACACACTGAATCACTCTGTTGTGGTTTAGATCTATGACTATTGTACACAGGAACATCCAACTATACAGGGCCTTGTATGTGATGGTATAGGGTGAATTACAAGGTGTGTTTTACATATATGTCCCTTTTTTTAAAATTGTTAACACATTTTGTAATAAACTTGTATGGTTTTTAGCCGTATCTAGTGCCTTTAAAGTCCATGTTTGTACTCACTCATTTCCATAGATTGTGATAGGACATGGCATTCATATTATTTCATAGTACCCACATAGTACTCACCTTGTGATGGTGCATATACTTTATTCTCCCGTGATGTAGTATAAAACGAACAGCTCTAACCAAAAAGCAAGCCTAACAATGACTGAGCAACCGTCCACATAATCAGATAGCCAATGAGACCATCCATTGAAGCCACTATAGGCCTTCCCGGAGAGTTCTCCTGCTTCTTATGAACTTTTGGTAGGTAGTAGAAATAAGGAGTTAAAAAAAATCCAGGAGGAGAAATTATTATTTTTTTTTTCTTGTTAAAAGTTTTTATTGGGTTTTAAAGACATTTAAAGACTTTATACACAGTAAGAGACCATAGAGTCTAATAACATAACATTATATAACCGGATAATGGGTAAGATGATGCAAAACAGTACAACTTGTAATATAGTCTCAAAACAATGCAAGGAGACGTAGGGACTTGATATATGCAGACCATTATACTAAGGTAAATATCGCAGACTCTCCCGACACCCCCTTGGGATCATATCTGTGTCAGAGTGGAAAGACTGCTGTATTAACCACCTAGTTGGCTAGGTGTGTATTCAAAGTGTACATGCTGAGATCAGTACTGTATACCTCGCTTAATTTCTGTGCATACTGTTGTCTGCATGTTTAAACTCTAATAAAAGAGAAAAATAAAAAAAGAATGGGGGAGACTGAAGAGAGTGTAAGAAGGAAAACTCCAGATAAGGGGAGCCAAAGGAAGGAGTGGGGAAAAAGAGAGTGGGGTAGGTTAGAGAGAGAGAAAAAGAAGAGGAGTGACGAGAGTCTGCGAGCCCTGTCCCGTCTGACCTTCCAGAATTTGCTTGGTTAAGGGCCATCCGATTACCATGGCTGGAGAACTGCCAGATTAAATGTAGCGGTTAAGCAATGTCTTATCCAAGGGTCCCATATATGCTCCAATTTGGCATCTTGTTCCTTGTCAAGTGGCTCTAATTTGGCATGTATCATAAAGTTGGTTGTTCTGTGCTTAGCTTCTGCAAAGGATAGGTGGGGGGATTTCCATGCCTTGGCAATGGTTTGTTTTTTTGGCTGTAAGTAAGTGTAGAAGTAGTTTGAATTGATTTTGGGAGAGTGGTTCTGGCTTGAGGTTGAGCAGGGCAACTGCCGGGTCAGGGCTTATAGGGACCTCAAACATAGTGGATGCTAGTTGGAAGGCTTCCGACCAAAGTTTACTTACAGTTGGGCAGGACCACCAAATGTGGAGGTGTGTGCCTAGGTCAGGGCAGCCTCTGAAGCACTGTGGCGAATATGTTGGGACATATTTGGTGATCCTCGCGGGAACCAGGTACCACCTGGTTAGGACTTTATAATTAGTCTCCACAGCCAGAGTGCTGGGGGATGAGGCTTTAGTGTGTGACCAGATTTTGTTCCAGTCTGCTTGGTCTAGTGACCGACCTAGATCTTCTTCCCATTTTAGAGCATATCGTGGTTTGCTTGAGTTGGGCTGAGGTAACAACTGTGCGTAAAGTGAGGATATTAAGCCTCTAGTGTGTGGGTCTTTTTTACAGCTAGTTTCGAAGGCTGACATATGGGTGAGGGGGGCGTTATCTTTAATCAGTGGCAGGTAAAAAATTTTGATCTGCAGATACCTGAAAAGCTCAGAGGAGGGCAGATCGGAAGCTTCTCTAAGTGTGGGGAATGGGAGAAGGGATGAATGATTGGCTAGGTGGTGCAATCTTAAGATGTCTCAAGTGGACCAATTTGTAAACGCTAGGGGGGATTCCCAGGCGGGGTAGAAGGAGGGGTTCTTCATGAAGGACAAGAGTGGGTTGTGGGGGGATTGCAGATTATATTTTACCTGTCCCATATAGATAAAAAATGTTTAATTATCGGGTGATGTACTTCTGCCCGATCCTTGCGGCTAAGCCATAGTAGGTTTGAGACCAAGAGCGGGTCACATTCTACTGACTCAATGGCTACCCACAAGGGTATCTCATGAGTAGCATGATATTTGGTTAGGCTCGCCAACTGGGCCGCTTTGTAGTAGACAGTGAAGTTGGGGAGACCTAGTCCTCCACGAGTTCTAGGTAGAAATAGTGTGTTCTTAGCTACCCTGGGCTTGGTCTTTCCCCATATATAGTTATTAACTCTTTTTTGGAGCAACCGCAGGTAATGGGCTGGGACCGGTGCCGGTAAAACCCTGAAAAGGTATAATAATTTCGGAAATTATAGCCATTTTAATGACATTTATCCTTCCCAATCTTGAAACTGGGAGGGAGGACCAATTTTGCAGGAGGTTCATTTTTCGTCTCATGGTCTTGGGGTAGTTACAGGAGAAGAATCGGTTGAGATCTGCCGTTAGGTGGATTCCCAGGTACAGGATGGATGAGGTTACCCATGAGTATGGGAGGGCTCTTCTAGCTGCCTCCTCTTCAGGTGGCGTTAGGGAGATATTGAGCAGGTGGGACTTTCCTGAGTTCACCACGAGACCAGAGACGAAGGCAAATTTATCTAGAATTGGGAGGAGGTTCGGTCCTGAGATGTGGGGGGTAGACAAAAATAATAAAATGTCATCAGCGAATAAGCAAAGCTTATGCTGATGCCCTCCTAGCTCAATGCCTGTAACCGTTGTGGAAAATCGAATCAACTACACCAATGGTTCTATCAATAGAGCAGATATAAGGGATGAGAGAGGGCACCCCTGATGTGTACCCCTCTCGATGGGGAATGGGTCGGATCTGTATCTGCAGTACCTGACATATGCTTGGGGTTTATTGTATAGGGATGAAATCCATCTCATGAAGTGGGAGCCAAAGCCCCACTTCTGGAGGGCGAAATTCATATACAGCCAGGAAATAGAGTCGAAAGCTTTCCTCACATCGAGTGAGAGAAAGCAGGCGGGAATACGTCTTGTTCTGGCTGCATGAGCCAAAAGAACCGCTCTGCGGATGTTATCGCTTGCCTGCCTTAGTGGTATGAACCCTGCCTGATCACGATGTATAAGATGGCCGATCGTTTTATTAAGCCTTACGGCTAGAATTTTTACGAGGATTTTAATGTCGCTATTTAACCACTTCCTTACTGGGCACTTAAACCCCCCTCCTGCCCAGACCAATTTTTGGCTTTCAGCGCTGTCGCATTTTGAATGACAATTGCGCGGTCGTGCGACGTTGTACCCAAATAAAATGTGCGTCCTTTTTTTCCCACAAATAGAGCTTTCTTTTGGTGGTATTTGATCACCTCTGCGTCATTTCTGATCGTCGCTATAAACAAAAAATGAGCGACAATTTTGCAAAAAAGAACAATATTTTTTAATTTTTGCTAAAGTACAAATCCATTAAAAAAAATTATTCATCAGTTTTGGCCGATATATATTCTTCTACATATTTTTGGTTAAAAAAAAAACGCAATCGGCGTATATTGATTGGTTTGCGCAAAAGTTATCGCGTCTACAAACTATGGGAATTGATTTATGGCGTTTTTATTATTTTTAATTTTTTTACTAGTAATCGCGGCGATCTGCGATTTTTATCAGGTCTGCGATATTGCTGCAGAAATGTCGGACATTTTTTACACATTTTTGGGACCAATGACATTTATACAGCGATCAGAAATTTAAATATCCACTGATTACTGTGTAAATGTCATTGGCATTGAAGGTGTTAACCTGCAGGGGGCAGTGAAGGGGTTAACAATGTTCCCTGGGTGTGTTCTAACTGTGGGGGGGCAGGGTTGGCCAGGACATAACAGATCTAACTGATCCCAGTGACAAGGATCAGTAGATCTGGTATGTCCCCTGTCACAGAATGGAGAACTGCCGTGTTTACATCGGCGGTTCCCCGTTCTGCAGCTCTGTCAAGCGATCGTGGGTCTCGAGCGGACATCGAGTCCGCCCGACCCATGGGCACACTCGCGCAGCGTTTGGCGGGCGCGCCGGGAGCATGCACAGGGGACGACGTCCATGGACGTCGTCCTGGCATTTCAGATCCGCGCTGGAGCTGTACTTCGGCAATAGCGCGGATCTGTAGGGGTTAATAAAGAGATTGGTCTTTAGTTGTTACAAGAGGTATTATCGGTATTGGGCTTGGGGAGCATGCATACTGCATCAGTGAGCATTTCCCGATGGATATTGTTACCCTTAAGGGTATCATTAAGTGCCTCAGTAAGGACGGGAGTTATGATGTCTGCATAGGTGCGGTAGTAGAGAGCTGTATAGCTGTCTGGTCCTGGCCTTTTGTTTAATTTTAGCTCTTTAATCGCTTGTGTTACCTCTTCAGAGGAGATCATGCCGTCCAGTTGGTCGCATTCAGCTTTGGTTAATTTTTAGAGGTCTATTTCAGAAAGTAAGTCTTCTGCAACAGACTGGGGGAAATTGCCGTGACTTGTGTAAAGTTTAGCAAGGTGGGACTTAAATTTGCGAACTATTTTGAGTGGGTTGCTAGTTGAAATGCCTTTGAATGTATTAAGGCGAATGGGTTGTGGTGTGCACATTACAAAGGGTGTGCGCTAGGAGGGTATCAGGCTTATTAGCCTGCATGAAATATTTATGTTTCGTTCTCCTGATTGTTTTCTCTGCATCCTCTGTAAGGAATAGATCAAACTCTAGCCGAGAATTTTCCATTTTGTTTCTGGCGTGAGGTGTAGGATTCTGGCTAAACTCAGTGCAGCTCCTCATATAGGCATCCTCAAGTTTCTGTCCAAGTTGCTTATGCTCTCAGTTGAAGATAGCAACTTGCCTTTGAAGTATCCCTCTTAATACTGGTTTACGGGCTTCCCATAATGTTAGTGGGGAAATGTCTATTGTATTATTAGTGGAAAGATAGTCGAGTAGGGCTTGCCTTATGTCAAAACGATGAGAAGGATGCTTGAGTAAGTGATTTGGGAGTTGCCAATTGGTATCTTGGGCTCTTGGTATGGGTGAGGCCAGAGATGTGAGAGCCGCACAGTGATTTGTCCACGGGACTGAGAGGATAACCAAGGTTAGGATTTCAGGAGCGAGGCCTGTGGTGACAAAAATATGATCTATTCGGGAGAAGGTTTTGTGGGGGTAGGAATAGTGAGTATATCTTTTCTTTGCCGGGTTTGATTCCCTCCAGGTATTGACTAGCTTATATTTGTTAAGGGTAAGGGAGAAGGCCAGCTTGGTCGGGTTATTGGTTGGAACATATGGAGATTTGTCTACATATGGGAAAATAGTCTGGTTTGAGTCACCACAAAGGATCAAGGTACCTGTTCTGTGTGCTTGAACTATTTGCAAAAGGTTGGAGAAGAAAGGGTTAGGATTTTTATTTGGGGCATAGTACGACACTATTGTTATCTCAGTGTCCATTATTAGGCCGGTGAGCAGAAGATATCTTCCTTCTGGGTCTGCTAATTTGAATTCAAGGGTGAAAGGTAAGGAGCGATGGAAGGCGATAAGGGTTCATCCCTGTTTGGTTGAGGCCGGAACGTTATAAACTTGGGGGTAATGGGTGCTGAAGTATTTGGGAGTATGGTGAGCTGTAAAATGGGTTTCTTGCAGACTCACTATATGAGCCTTGTGGGAGTTGAAAAATTTGAAGGCCTTGGTGCGTTTTTGTGGGATGTTGAAGCCTTGCACATTTAGAGTTAGGATATTTAGGGGGGCCATGGTGTATGTGGTGGGAGTATTTTCTTACCTTGTCTTGGATGGCAACGGACGGGTGTAACTGGCTGCGCAGACTCTTGAGAATGAGAATAAGACCCGAGCAGGACTAAAATAATGAAGGGAAGAGAAGAAAAAGGAGACAAATATGAGATTTTATTCAAGCATAAAAAATTCTTAAGTAGTTCGTCAACTGTCCAGGTCTGCTCAGGGGAAAAAAAACACCCGGCAGAGCTGTGAGGGCTGTGTCCGTGTGTTCGCATATTAGGGGCGGACAAATGGAGAGAGCTAGGTGGGCACATGTGACAGCAACTCAGGGCCAAAGACCATTACGAGTAGTTCAGGTCATGATGCAAAGTCTGCAGGACCAAAAGTGTAGAAGGAACTTGGTGGCACAGTGTTTCTTTATGATGCGGGTTACAGTTGCATCCGGTTAAGCCTCTTGTGTCCGTATAAAGAATTTTCCATCTAGGTAACGGAATCTTCTAGTGGGTCAGGTTCTGTTTGGTGCTTAGGAGGGGGAAATCCATATACCATAGTCACTTGTATTAGATGCTTAGGCCGGGATGGGATGGGGATCGATAAAGGGGCCTGTGAGTGTGGAGGGTGGCCTCTGCAGAGAGTATTTGAAGTCCAGTGGTCCCCATAACCAAGGGAAGTTTGAGTAAACTATGGGGGGTATCCTCTGGTGAGGGAGGAGTAGTGCCTAAGGTTCTGATGTTATAGCGATCAGGTAGTCCAGGTTAGCACTAGATGTCTGTAAAAAAAAAGAAAAAAGAAACCCGAGTCTGTAGATGATGAGACTTAAACTTGAATAGGGCAAAAGACGTTAGCCCCAACTATAACATAGCAAGGGGACCAAACAAGGGTAAACTTGGTGGGAAAGAGACTGTGGAGGGGAACATCACAACCACTCGCCCGCAAGCCCATGACTTGTAAATGTAAATGAGGGGGAGATGCCTAGGCTGTGGAGATGTCGCCTTTCTCAGTCCATAGAGTCTTCTTGTTCTTGTACATCCAGGCCCAGACGGCTCCGTTTATGTTGGTGGGGGATCCATCTGCTTACCGGGTGAGGAGAGAGATTTAGAAGAGGATGTCCCGGCAGATCTGCGGTGAGAGGTGTTGCTGGTTTGGGGTTCCTCCAGGAGGTGCAGCTCACGTAGGGTATGTTGCAGTTCTTCTGGGTTTCTGCATTTGTGCTTAGTACCATTATGAGTGAATCTGACAGAGAAAGGGAAGCCCCATTGGTATGCTATATGCTTTTGTTGGAGGGTTACTAGGAGAGGCTTCATGGCTCTGCGCTTAGTAATGGTGAGCTGCGAGATGTCAGGGAAAATCTGATATGGGTGACCCTGGAACGACCCTGGAACGGACACGAGTTGTTCTTTTGTGCGATAATAGTGAAATTTGGCAATTATATCACGCGGGGGGCCTTCTTGTTTTTTGGGAGTCAGCGCCCTATGAATTCTGTCCATCTCCATACGTTCAATTGGTATAGCTGGTTGTAGTTCTTGGAAAAGGGCCGTTATTGCGGATTGCAGATCAGTTACTGTTTCTGGTATCCCCCTTATGCGGAGGTTAGACCTCCTGGCTCTATTTTCCTGATCCTCCAGTCTGGATTGCAAGGTCAGGTTCTCTTCCTTTAAATTCTCAATCTCTATCATGTAATCCTGTGTGGTGGACTCTAACTCATCAGCTTTTACCTCCATCGCTGCAGTGCGTGCCCCCAGCTCTCTAATCTCTTTGGTGAGGCTGATTGTAATATGGTACGATGTCTGGCCTAGGGCCTGGTGTAGCATCCGCTCCATTTGTTGTAGTAGGGCTGGTTGAGCTGATATTTCAGGGTCCGATGCTGTAAGGTGGGGGGGATTCGATGTCAGAATCCTCCGGTAAAGCTGGAAGTCCTATGAGCTGTTTGCGGGCCTGGGTCCCACCGCCTGGTGAGGTAGTGTGCATCGGCGCCATCTTGGCTGTGCTGCGTGACAAGGCCTCTTTGATGGAGGAGGCCTTGTATTTAGCTTTGGTGCCACCAAGCACCATAGTGGACTGACCGACTGATGAGGGGGTGTGTGCCGAGCTACGGGCGTCTCAGAAGGCGGTAGCAGGCTGCAGAGTAGCGGCTGATACGGTCTGTTTCGGTCCCGTGTAGCAGAGAGCTAGCCTCGCATGTCCGCTCAGTCCAGCTCCGTGCATGCGCCCCTTATTTATTTATTTTTATCCAGAATGCCATCCACGGTTGCTACTTCAGTCAGGGCAGTAAGCTCCTGTTTGAAATTAGGCAGGGATTCTTTATTCAGTTGAGCCTATATGAGTTTATCAGTAATTAAGCTTCATACTTCATTCAAGTAAATCTCTTTATCATGAATAACTATGCTACCCCCTTTATCAGCCTGCCTTATGATGATATTATGGGATGTTTGGAGATCTTATAAGGTCCTGAGTTCTTGTCTGGAAAGATTATTATGCTTATTTTTCTATCCACATAATATGATCAGGTCATTGTAGACCATATTATAGAAGGTTTCAACATAGGTGACTTGGGTTGAATTTTGAGGGGGGGGGGGTCTTAAATATGTATGCATGATGTCCAGTTCCTTAGTCCTGGACCACAAGTTGAGCCAATCCAGGCCTTCACCTTATATACATTCCTTGGAGTGTTTCCAGCCTAACTTGATCCAAGTCATTGTAAAGGAACTCACTGGAGATGTTCTTTTCTGGCTGGATGGGATTTTCCTTTAAAAGTTTCCAATTCTCACCTTTGCCAGACCGACCCTCACGCCAGGAGTACGATTTCCACACTATATGCTCACCTGCTTGACCCCTTACCCCCACCGCAGATCCCCTATGTTAAGGCCTGGGAAAAAGACCTTCAACAATCTATCGACCCCAAAGATTGGGTTGAGATTTGGGACTCAACCAAATCCTCTTCCCAGAACATTGCGGCCCTCGAGACCTCCTACAAAGTCCTCATGAGGTGGTACCTAGTTCCCGCCCGGATAAATAAATTCTTGCCCTCATACTCTCCGCTCTGCTTCCGAGGTTGCCCAGATCCGGGGACTCACCTACACATCTGGTGGAGTTGTCCAATTGTGGGGTCATTCTGGGCCCAGATATTCGAAATCATTACTAAATTAATGGGCTGCCACATAGCTCCTGACCCCATGAGGGCACTCTTAAATTTGAAACCCACAGAACTTTCCAGATCCCAATTCAAACTTCTCCTGCAGGTCCCCACGGCGGCAAAGCAAACCATCGCCCACGCATGGAAATCTCCACATTTACCAATTGCGGAGACCAAAAGCAGAGTCACGAAGGCTATGATCCACGCCAGAATCGAGGCTATAGTCTCAGACAAATTATCTCGGCATGAGCACATCTGGGGCCGATGGCTAACCCATTTTACCCTCCCGGGCTTTGACGTCTCTCTTTTCAAACCCTGAACACCCTGCGAACTGCAACATACAGTTCAAGTATATTTATAACCCTGACATCGGAACTCATGCGACCTGCCCTCCCCAGACTCACCTTCTCTCCCCAGGCCCTCTTCCCCCTCTTTTCCCCTTCTTCTTCCCAAACCTGGGACCATCCTACTATCCCTCCCTCTTCTTTTCCGTATTCCTGAGTCTATCTACCTTCACTCCACCTTTCCCCCCTTTCAACAGGGCGACAACTCCAAACCGATACCTCCAGAACGTCCCTGGCTCTTGGGAAGTCACTAATCGGACCCAAGAGCGACTCACTGCTTTAAGGACGGGAAGACCCGCCCCATAGGAACTATCCCCACTCATTGGGCTAACTTGCCCCATTTTCTTCTCCCTTCCCCACAAAGTGTTGCAGGGTAACCGTAGTACAGCTTTTCTCATGGGTCCTTCCCTATGTTGCCATTTCTTTACCCCATGCCTTTGATCTGTACCCCCCCGTTCTCTCGCTGCCCTGTTCTTATCTATTATGCCAGATCATGGGATGTTTCTGTATAGACAATGCTAATCTCTGTATTGTTGTTGTTCTTTCTCAAAAAAAAATTTGAACCAGAAAAAAAAAGTTTCCAATTCTGATGACTCCCTGTGGATGCCTTGGTAAATTTCGCCCACATACGGTAACCGCCATTAAACATTTTAAACCTCCTGCCATGCTTCATCCTGGGAATTTCTATTCTCTTCTTCTCTATATCTCTTCTCGCTCTATATATACTACGATTCTCTTCTTTTCTCTCCTTTCCTATCCTTTTCATAATTTTACAACAATTTTTACTTAGACTCCTGTTTAAGATACAACAATATCAACTATTTTCTTGAGTTATATGTGCTTAAATGATTATACAATTACTGTAAGTGACTTTAATCAATTTTCACTGTCCATTAATTGCTGTGATTCTCTCTTCCTTACTGATGAGAATTTTTGAATAACTAATTCTACTTTATTTTGTATGAAATATAATATGTACTTGTTATTTTATGGAGTCCTACGCCTATCTTATGTTCAGATGTATTATCTCTTGTTCTGCTATTGCATTTATTTTTTTTATTGTATACTGTTAAACTCCAATAAACAAAATTGACAAAAAAAAGTTTCTTCTTGTCTATATTGTCATAATATCTAGGGGATTGGCCAAAAACCCCCCTGTTCGATTCGCACCAGAACATGCAAAAAATTTGTGCAAACATTCAAATGCCGTTAAAATCGATGGAATCCGAACATGAAACATCAAAAGTGCTCATTTTAAAGGCTTATATGCAAGTTATTGCCATAAAAAGTGTATGGGGACCCAGGTCCTGCCCTAGGGGACATGTATCAATGCAAAAAAAGTTTTTAAATCAATAATTTTTTCAGGAGCAGTGATTTTAATAATGCTTAAAGTGAAACAATAAAAATGAAATATTCCTTTAAATAATGTGCCTGGGGGTCCCCTTAGTCTGCCTGTAAAAGGGCGCACCTCTGTGATGTTTAGAACAGTGCAAGAGCAAAATTACATTTGTACAGGAAAAATTGTCATTTAAAACCACTCATGGCTGTAATGGTTTGCCGGCTCCCAGCAATATAGAAAAATATCACTGAAAAAACTTGCGTAGGGTTCCCCCCCAGTCCATACCATTCCCTTCGGGTCTGGTATGGATTTTAAAGGGAACCCCATGCAAAATTTAAAACAAAATTGATGTGGGGTTCCCCCCTAAAATCCAAACCAGACCCTTATCCGAGCATGCAACCTGGCTGGCCAGGATAGGGGGGGGAGTGAGCGCCCCCCCCCTCCTGAACCATACCAGGCTACATGCCCTCAACATGGGGAGTATGGGTGCTTTGGGGCAGAGGGGGCTCTGCGCCCCCCACCCCAAAGCATCTTGTCCCCATGTTGATGGGGACAAGAACCTCTTCCCCACAACCCTGGGCTGTGGTTGTGGGGGTCTGCGCGGGGAGGGGCTTATTGGAATCTGGAAGCCCCCTTTAATAAGGGGGCCCCCAGATCCCGTCCCCCCATGTGAATTAGTATCGGGTACATCAAACCCCTACTAATTCACCAAAAAGTGTCAAAAAAGAAGAAAAACAGAGGAGACAATTAGGGACAAGTCCTTTATTAAAAAAGAAAAATAAATAAGTGTCCCCCGTTGTAATCCATCGTCAATCATGGTGTGCGATGGACCCCAAAAAAAAAAGCAGCAACAGCTCCTCCTCCATGGGAGGGCTCCTGCCGACTGAGTGCTTTTTGCTTTGACAGTTTATTTATATGGAAGGGCGGGGCCACTCATTGACTTAAGCATGTGAACCGCCCCCTCTGATGTCACATGAAATCTCCTGATTTTGTTTTACTATGAAACTAAAATTGGCCCAAAGTAGCAAAAAATATCATTTTTAAACTTTAGCCTTTTATTTTTAAGCCTTTACCATGACCCACCACCAAAACAACCTGCAAAATAAGTTCTCCTATTCCTGACGATAATGGTGATACTGCATATGTGTGTGATTTGCTCTTTGTACTCATAGTAGGGCCACAAAATGATAGTACACATTTTTTTCCAACCTAAACCCACTGGCACTAATACTGCCACTAACTGCCCCTAAGACTGCCACTAGCTGCCACTCTTCCACTAACTGACGCACTGACACTAACCTAACATGAAATATGAACAAAGCATTTCCCTCTATAGTTTGTAATTGCCTCAATTAAGAGCACTACATATTATTTCTGTCTGCTGATTCACTCCTCTGCTGTCAGCATTAATCACTTCTGACAAGTTTTCCTGACACCAAGAGAAAAAAGCTGATGGGGAGGGACTGCCACCAGATTAAAAGCCTCAGCTCTGTTCCTGTGAGCCGTGTGAAGGGGGTGTGTTCCTTCCCTCCAATCAGATCTCAGAGCTCTCATCACTGAGCTCTGCAGAGTGTAACTTCAGCTCTCCATCACCCTTTTTCTGAACGCTCAAAGAAGCTTTATTTTTTTTTATAGCTTTTATTTTTCAATTTTCATTTACATAGACAAAAAATACACAAGACATTCAACCTACACCAACACAGTATTACATACATAACATCCATGCATACATTCCTTCAGCAGTTAACTCCTTCTCTTATCTCTGGGGCCATTCCATGACCATATTAGAAAACAATCAGAGAGGAAAAAAAATAATATGATAATATTTTTACCTTTTTTCCCTCTTTCTTCTTCTTCTTCTCCCTCCCCTTCATCACTCCTTTAGTATTTATTTCCTTTAATAGCTCAACAAAATAGTTAATTCTACTAGATATATGTGACTACTCCTCCTTCCCAGGTATATCAAAACAGCGGCTAGTTTAATCCAACACCGTACATTCACTATTCACCCAGCAACCCCATACTTTATCAAATTTGTTTGGTGTTCCCATACTAGTATAAGTTGCTTTGTATAAGGGGAGGGCCCTATTCACCAGAACCTTTCATTGAGTAACAGTTGGAGGGGCAGTTTTTTTTTCCATGAAAGCACTATTAGCTCCCTAGCATAATACAATATAATTGTTAATAGAGTATGTGTCACTCTCTTTGGGGCTAACGAGTCTAATAAACTCAAAAGACACATCTCCACTGTTGGTTGTATAATAACAGCTACCACCTCCTCAATACGTTCGATAACCCCCCCCCCCCCCCAAAGATTTTGGAGAGTTGCACAGTTCCACAAAAATATGAAAAAAATCAGCATTGGGTGAAGTACACCTCCAGCAACAAGACGACTGGGTCAGGAACAACCTAGCCGACTTGGACGGCGTAAGGTACATTAGGTGTAAAAATTTAAATTGAAGAAGATGATCCCTGGCCGACACCAGCCTAGTAAAATTATTATCCCAGATGTCCTCCCAGCCGTCCCCATCCAGCTGAGGAAACACTGCCACCCAACCCGTTCTGCAATGAAAGAGAAGCTGATCCACCTCCGTAAACAATATTTTATAGATAGTGGAAAGTTTCTTCTCTAATAAGAGCTTCCAAATCACTCATCTGCAATGTAAGAGAACTATTAAAAAATTGAGCATTATACGCATGTCTAAGTTGCAAGCAACGAAATAGATGCCTATTGGGAAGCTGAAACTTTGATTTCAAACCATCAAACATTAAACATTTCCCATTGTCCACTATATCCTTCAGTGTCTTAATACCTTATCTGGTCATGAAATTTGATCTGGGTATTCTAAGAAGTGGACCAGGTTGAGATACCTCCATAGTGGTGTATGGGGGGAGAACACAACATCACCATTTACCTTATTTGTCACCGTTCAAGCCCTACCAACTGCACACATGGATACTGTATGGTTATATGGAGCCCTATTTCCACATAATAATAGATGTGCCAGTGCCTCATATGAGCCAAGAATGGCCACTTCTAAAATAGTGACAACATCATCATCCAGAGACCTAATCCACCGTTGCAAAAAAACCAACTGACTCGTCAAAAAAAGCCTATAAAAATCAGGGACCGCCAACCCCCCCGTGTTTCCATGGCAATTGCAACACCCTGAGCTTAATCCTTGGGTGGCGCCCCTGGCCACAGAAAAGTCGTAACCAGTTGATCTATTTTTTAAAATATATACCTTGGTATCCAAACAGGTGCATTCCGAAATATATATAAAAATAATGGCAGAAATTTCATCTTCAACAGATTCACCCTTCCAATAAGAGACAACAGTCAATTTTGCCATGCATGCAACCTGGCTTTAAGCTTTGAAAACAATGGAGAGACATTGAGTGCAATAAAATCTGACACATTATTGGATATATATACACCTAGATATTTAATCCTGTCCACCTGTTGTAAAGGGCAGCTAACTGGGACCCTGCAGCCAGGAGAAGGCGTCCTAAGAATCTGGGATTTACTCCAATTCACTTTCAGGCCTAAAAATGTATTTAAAATCCCTAATGCCGAAGTTAAGGAAGCATCCGAATCACACAGAAACAAAACCATATCATCAGCCTAAAGTGCACATTCTTTCAGTCAAGTTACCCACCGTTATCCCCTGTACCTCATCTGAAGCCCTTAAAGTCACAGCCAACGGTTCAATCAAAATAGTAAAAAGACCAGGTGACATTGGGCATCCCTGACGAGTGCCCCTGCATATCGGAAAGATCTCTGATAGCATTCCATTTACTTTAATGGGTGCGGTCGGGGATTGATAAATGATATCAATCCATTTCCAAGTGTGGGCCAAAACCAAACACTTCCGGCACCGTAGTCATATATTTCCAGTCAATGGAGTCGAAAGACTTCTCCAAATCAAGGCAGACTAATTTCCCCCTACTGGAGATATCCGATCCTAACTGAGTATGGGTAAATACCGTATGTAAATTTATATCCATGGCCTTCTTTGGCATAAAGCCAGTTTGATCGGGAGAAATAATATGTTGCAAGACCACCTTCAGCCTAGTAGCCAGTAATTTAGTTAATATTTTAAAATCTATTTTCAATAATGATATAGGTCTATATGAAGATTATTGTATCCTTATCTGGTTTGGTCAATAACGCTATATGTGCCTCGTAGAAAGATGGTGGTAGGTATCATGTTTGAAAACAGTGCAGATATAATGGTAACATTCTGGGTACCAAAACACCTGAATAGTGATGATACCATTCTATTGGGATTCCATCTGGACCAGGAGCCTTACCAGTAGGAAATGACCCAACAGCAGCAACTACCTTCTTCTCCCTAAATGGAGCGTCTGCCCAGTGTCTAGACTCTTCCAATAACGTAGGCAAAGGAAGGGCATCCAAAGTGGCCACTAATTCCTTTCCGTCATACATCTCTATAGGTGCGTACAAATTCTTATAAAAAGATACAAATGCTTGCAGGATATCTGCCCTATCTTTTAGCATTATTCCTAAAGGAGAAACAATACATGGAACTGCTGTTGTCTCTTTCTCAGTTGCCTTTAACAAAGCTAACAACTTTAACAACTCGAATATATACGCTGCATCCTGTTGCAGATCACAGAGCGCCATCCCCTGAAAATGAAGACATACATTCCTCCTAGCAGCCTGCAACCAACCCAGTGCCTCTGAGGAAGGTGAATCTGCATATTCCTGTGCACATTCTCACACTCTATTTTGGAGATTTTTACCTGTACTGTTACATTCTTTCCTAACGGCTTTAATGGCCGATATATACATCCCCTGGTGGTAGCCTTAAAGGCATCCCACTCTATTTGTTTCATGGCTGATCCATTGTTAATCTGCCAATATTCCTTCATGTGGGGCTGTAATACCTCCTTCACAAAGGGTTCGCCTACCCACCCGGGGGGACAGCCGCCAAGTTCTTCTAGGCTCCCAATACCCCAACTTCAGATCAATCTACAGTGGGTTATGATCTGACACACCCAAAGAAGCTTTATTGATTCTAGGCTTTAAATGGCTGTAGAAAAGAGAACACCTCAGCTAATCGGGTAAAACTTATGTAAGAGGATTTTTTTAATCTCTATGTATCACCTGAGGCCAGTCACTTCACTGGGTGTATGTAAGGCTTTATAACTTTAACTGACACATGGACACACTGACACTATCTGCCACTTACACTGCCATTACCTGCAACTAACACTGGCAACTTCACTGACACTAACGGTCACTACACTAGATCAAGCCCTGAACTAGTTAATATTTATTCATTTTTTAACAGGCAGATTTTTTCTTTTTTTCTTCTTTTTTTGCAGACATGTTCTCTAGCGAAGAGGAAAAGATGAAACACCTGAGCATGGAGGATACAGGGGCGGATCCAGGGGGGGCAACGGGCAATTGCTCCCCCCGAGAAAATAGTCAGCTGACCTCCTCTCTCCCGGCAAGGACCTTGCAGTGCGGGCTGAATACATCTCATCATAGGCAGACACAGGCAGCTACACGCTGTAACATAACTTTCCTCTTCACTCATTCTCTGCTCTTATCTTCCCCCTCCCCCCAGTGCTCTCTGTCCTGTCTGTAGCCGTGAGGAATGTAGACGGAGAGCGGGGGGGATAAGAGCAGAGAACGAGTGAAGAGGAAAGTGCCGTGTAGCTGCCTGT
>BLSH010037196.1:210038-221631 GCA_018402905.1 Glandirana rugosa
AATGTAGACAGAGAGAGGGGGAAGATAAGAGCAGAGAACGAGTGAAGAGGAAAGTTATGTTACAGCGTGTAGCTGCCTGTGTCTGCCTATGATGAGCTGTATTCAGCCCGCACTGAAAGGTCCTTGCCGGAGAGAGGAAGTGAGCACTGCGGGGGTGACCTGAGAGGGGGGGTGACAAGAGAAGCAGGGGACCATACAGAACATGTGGGGGGACCTGAGAGGGGGGGTGACCAGAGAAGCCCCAACAAATTGCCTGCGAAAAACCTTATTTTCTGGCAGTGCCCCTCCCGAGGCTAGAGTCTGGATCCGCCCCTGGGAGGATATTATGTTGTATTTTATCCCGGATAACTGAAGTGTTGCATGTGTCTCGGAAGTGGGTGCTGGCTACATCTGTTCGCTAGGTGTCTGCTTTAATGGAGATTTTGATACTTTATGCTTTCTAAGAAGGGACTACAGACATAACTATGTCCATGCAAACTGATTCTGCATTCTGGAGGAATAGATATTGTCAGATTAGAATAAGCAAATTGCTAAGTTTATATTTAGCTACATATCAGAATTTAGAGTAGTCTTATTCAGGAAGGATCATATAATTCAAGAACCTAGACTAGACAATCTATAATTATAATTATATACAAAAATGCATTTTTTGAGCAAATAAAATGCGCTACATTATATTTCTGTGCTGCAAAATAAAAAAATAGCATTCTGTAGGCCATGTTTGCAGTTAACTCCTTTCTGAAGACTTCCTTAATGATCTGTTTTTCAGACTAATTTGCTCATCTCTAAATTTGATGCTACATTGCACACTAAGGCCTCATACACACGGACGTTTCTAAAAAAAATAAACAAAACGTCGGGCCTGACGTCAAGGAAAAAAAGTCGGCGTTTTTCGGCGTTATGCATCGGCGTTTTTTGAGCGTTAGTGAGCGTCGGCGTCAATAGGCGTTTTTTTTAAAAAATCATCCCTCTGCTATTTTTCAACCTAAAAACGTTGGCGTCAAAAAACGCCGGAAAACGCCAGTATAATAATAGGTGGCGTTTGTTGGCATATTGAGGCGTCGGCGTCAAAAAATGCCAAAATGTTACAGCCTCAGAACGCGATGGCTGTGGGTTCTAGCTTCAGCTCACTAACGCCGACGCCATCTACAGCTCAAAAACGCAGACGTTTTTATGTTGCCATTGACTAACATGGAGAGCTGCAAAAAACGCCAGAAAACGCCGGCGTCAAAAAATGTCCGTGTGTATGAGGCCTAAAAGTTGCCCCTACCTCTGCTGCTGCTGCTTTGCTGCTCTTGGTGGCGTTTGTGTCCTCATTGCTAGGCAATAGGGATGAGCTGAACACACCCTGGTCCGGTTTGCACCAGAACATGCGAACAGACAAAAAGTTTGGGCGAACATCCGAACACCATTAAAGTCAATGGGACCCAAGCATGAAAAATCAAAAGTGCTCATTTTAAAGGCTTATATGCAATGTTATTGCCCTGAAAAGTATATGGAGACCCGGGTCCTGCCCTAGGGGACATGTATCAATGAAAAAAAAACATTTTAAATCAATCATTTTTTTAGGCGCAGTGATCTTAATAATGCTTAAAGTGAAAAAAAAAGAAAAATTCCTTTACATATTGTGCCTGGGGGGTGTCCTTAGTATGTGTGTAAATGGGCACATCTCTGTGAGGTGTAGAACATAGCCAGAGCAAAATGACATTTCCATAGGAAAAATTGCCATTTAAAATTACGGCTGTAATGTATTGCCGTTTCCCGGCAATATACAAAAAATTGCTGAAAAAAAGTGCGTGCGGTCCCCCCTGAAGTCCAAAGCAGGCTCTTCAGGTCTGGTTTGGATATTAAGGGGAACCCCGTGCTAAATTAAAAAAAAATTGATGTGGAGTTCCCCCTAACATCCAAACCAGACCCTTAGCCGAGCATGCAGTCCTGGCTGGTTAGGATGGGGGGGACGAGTGAGCGCCCCCCCTCCTGAACCGTACCAGGCTACATGCCCTCAACATGGGCAGTATGGGTGCTTTGGGGGAGGGGGGGCTCTGCGCCTCCACCTCAAAGCACCTTGTCCCCATGTTGATGGGGACAAGAGCCTCTTCCCCACAAGCCTGGCCGGTGCTTGTGGGGGTCTGCGGGCGGGGGGGCTTATCGGAATCTGGAAATTGCCTTTAATAAGGGGGCCCCCATATCCCGACCCCCCCCATGTGAACAGGTTTGGGGTAAATTGTACCCCTATCCATTCACCAAAAAAGGAGTGAAGTGTAAAAAAAAACATTAGGCAGTTTTTGACAAGTCTTTATTTTGTATTATAGTTCTTGAAGATGATGATTGAAGATTAAAGATGAAGAGAGGAAGCAAGAAGACTAAAAGAAGAAGAAGACCAGAAGAAGGGCCAGGCCAGGAGAAGATGGAGGAAGAAAGAAGAAAGAAAAAAGAGCTATAATACAAAATAAAGGACTTGTCCAAAACTGCTTATTTGTTTTTTTTTTATTTTCAATAGATTTTTATTAAAGTTTTAATAGACAACAATGAAATGTCTACAACCACATTTATCGATTGACATATATGATGCTTGTACAACGAGACATTAGTATAAAAAAAAACTTAGACTTGGAATATGACTTTTTTTGAGTATAAAAATACTAGCAGGAATCAAATCTCATAGTCCCAAAGAGGCTACTATTGCTAGAAAGCCAGGATTCCTGATCACAGGGTTGCCATTAAACAAAACATTAACAATGGAAGAAAAACCTGATTGGAGTATAAGTCTGTCCTTGAAGAGACACTTTGTGGCCTAATGTCAGACCCAGAATCTGACCTCCAAGTGAGGGTAGGCCTCACTGTCTACTTCTATAATGAGCCTCACACGAAGGAACCCAGAGGCTGGGCCATCCTCCCGACACCCACATGGGGACACACTGTGTCGGCAAAAGGGTACCCCCCTCCAAATCCCTCCATGGAGGTCAGTTAATTCCCTGCCCAGAAATAGATAAACTGTAACATAAACTGAACATTGAGACAGCAGAACATATTGAGATCAAGTTTTGGGGAAGGGATCTTTCCGAGCTCAATAAAGCCCCGTTTATTAATAAAGGTACATCTATATCAAAAGGTCAGTGTATAGGCACGAAAGAGAGAGAGGAGAAGAAGATAGGAAGAAAGATATTAGAGGTAGAGTGAGTGAGGACAAGCAGGTGATTGTGTCTCTATACTGTGACCAAGCAGACTAGGAACACTAGAGGCCTGGAATTAGAGAGATGCCTACAAAATTAGCCCACGGCTCCCAGACCATCTCAAATTTATGAAGATTGTCCAGAAGGATACTGGCTAGTCTCTCCTGAGTCATAAGCCATGATATTTTCCGGATGGCTGCCTTCGGGGAGGCCCGTTCTAGCTTCCAGGCTCTTGCAACCGTAATTTTGGCACCTAACAGAATGAATTGAATTAATTTTCTGTTAGCTTTAGTGGAATTAGGGATATGGTCATTTAAAAGAGCGATAGTTGGGGTCCTTGGAAGCTTGTTGCCTGTGACCTTATGGATAATACGGAAAATTTTGACCCAAAAGGGACGTATTCTTGGACACTCCCACCAAATGTGAGCGAACGTGCCTTGAAGCTTGCAACCTCTAAAGCAGCAAGGGTCATAATTTGGAATAAACCTATGGAGTCTAACCGGTGTGAGATACCATCTCATCGTCACTTTTAAACTGGCTTCCATGATACTGGTATTAAGTATACCCTTATAAGATCTAGAGCAAGCTGTTTGCCATTTGTCCAGATCCCATTCAAATTGCAGATCTAACTCCCAGTTGGTCATATAAGATGCTTTCCTGGTAGGTAGCGTAAGAGTTTCGTAAATAAGTGAAATGCCCCCTTTTTGTAGAGATGGCTGACCACACCACTGTTCATAGGATGTTAAACTAGGTGGATGAGGCTTCTCTGACCATATTTTATTTAGGAAGTTCGATATTTGGTGGAATCTGAAATATTCTGAATTCGGTAGTTCCAAGGTCTCTACACAATATTTAAGCGTGAGCGGACCTGTGAATGTGAAGAAGTGACCTATGCGGAACAAGCCTTTGTTGAGCCACCACTGAAAAGCTTTGATGTTTAGTCCCGGAGGAAACTCAGGGTTATTGAATAGATGAGCTAATGGTCTGATAGGGGAGACCAAAGAGGCGTTGCATTTGATTTTATCCCAGAGGGCTAATTCATTGGACAGAGTAGGGGCTAAAATAGGGGGTCTCTCTTTAGGAGGACACCACAGTATGAAGTCCAGGGTATGACGGGGGATGGCCTCTCTTTCTATCCGCACCCAATCCTGTTTCTCCTGCGTGGAGTATACGGAGGATAATTGGGAAAGCCTAGCCGCTTGGAAATATTTTTCCAACTGAGGAAGACCCATACCTCCTCTACGTCTATGAAGGAATAGGGTTTGCTGGGGAATCCTATATCCAGCAGCACCCCAAATAAATTTAAGGATCTTACTCTGAAGCGACGAGATGTGGTCTCTACGGATTGGGACCGGCAGTGAGCGGAAGAGATACAGGAGCCTAGGGAGTAAAGTCATTTTGACTGAATTGATTCTTCCTAACCAAGAGATGTTCAGCTTAGACCATGTTTTAAGATCTGCTTCAAGTTTGCGGAAAAGGGGGGGGGGTAATTCGCACTATAAAGGGTTTCATATTTGGAAGTGAGATTAATCCCTAAGTAAGATATTGACGCGTCACTCCATTTAAATTTAAAGTTTAATTTAAGGTTGGAAACATCCTCTGAGGGAAGGGAGACGTTTAGTGCTTGAGACTTAGCAAAGTTAACACGAAGGCCTGAGATTTCGGAGAAGTTATTGAGAAGCCTGCAGAGGGAGGGAAGCGAATGCAATGGAGACGTTATGAACACTAGGATGTCATCCGCAAATAACCCGCATTTATGTTCCTGCTTACCACATAGGACCCCTTTAATATCCTGATCATTTCTAATAGCTGCCGCTAGGGTCTCTATTGCAATAGCAAAGAGTAAAGGGGAAAGAGGATATCCCTGTCTCGTGCCCGTCTTAATCGAGAACGAGTTGGAATAGAAGCCCTGCATCTTGATTAGCGCTTGGGGGAAAGAGTAAAGGGACCCAATCAGGCCCATGAATCTTTCCCCAAACCCCCAGTGTTTCAGCAAGGAGAATAAGTAGGGCCAGGATACTGAATCAAACGCTTTACATAAGTCCAGCGAGAGGAGCATACCCTTTTGAGATAGGCCACCTGTCCAGTTGCATTGCAGAATAGAGACTATGTTGATAGCTCTTCTGATTTGATCAGGTCCTTGGCGTGTTGGGATAAATCCAACCTGATCCCTGTTTATGTATTGATTGATGAATGAAGCCAATCTATTGGCCATTATCTTGGTCAGTATTTTCAAATCATTATTTATAAGGGAGATAGGCCGATAGTTGTCTACGTCTTCAGGGTTTTTCCCCGGTTTGGGAATAACCGTGATGTACGCAGTATTTAAGTGTTTTTCAACGGGGTCCCCGTTCATTTTAGCATTAAAAAATTGGACCATGCGGGGGGTTAGCGTTTTGGAGAAAGTTTTATAATAGGGGCCTGAGAGACCATCTGGTCCGGGAGCCGAGCCTTGTTTAAGGTTTTTGATGACCTCTATCACCTCCTCTTCTAGTATTACTTTGTCCATTAGTTTTCTGTGTTCATCTGAGAGGAGGGGTAAGGGCACCTGTTCAATAAACTTATTTATATTTTCTGTATTTGCATTAGTCCCCGGGCTATACAGTTCCTCGTAGTATCTTTGGAAGGCCCCTATAACCTTTTTAGGGTTGGAGGTGGGGGGTTTCCCGTCTGCCCTGATTTTAGGCATCATTAAATGTTTTATCCTAGGTGAAAGTTTTCTAGCAAGAAGCGAGCTCAATTTGTTGTCCTGAGAGTAGAATTTATTCTTGGACCAGCGGATGGCTTTCTCTGCTCTGGTAGTAAGTGCTAAATTTAGTTCCAATTTTGCTTTCTCTAGTTTGTCTAAAGAGTGAAGGAGAAGGGTTCGACTTGTGCTCAGCTTTGAGTGTTATGAAGGATTCCTCGAGTCTTAACAGAGCCAAGCCTCTTTCTCTTTTAATCCGGGACGCTAGCTGAATAAGTTTGCCTCTTATGAAGGCTTTATGGGCGGCCCACACTGTTTCAGCTGAGGAATCGTCAGTCACGTTAATAGAAAAGAATTCTTGGAGATTTTTATCAAGTTCAATATTAATTACTGGGTCTGATAACAGGGACTCATTGAGTCTCAAATGTGGTCTGGGAAAAAATTTGGATCTGAGAAGTATGGACATAGTCACTATTGAATGGTTGGAGAGGACTGTGTCATGAATGCTGGCATCTAGGATAGATGAATGAATGTAGCCAGGAGTCAATAAGTGGTCAATCCTCGAGTGCGAGTTGTGGGGGCTAGAAAAATGGGTGAAGTCTCTTTTAGTCGGATGTTTGTCCCTCCAGATATCCACTAGGTTGTGTGAATGTAAAAGTTTGGCTATTCTCAAGCTTTCTTTAGAAGGGTGCAATAGTTGTTTTCCTAGGGGCCTTGATTTGTCTAAAGATTGGTCGAAGGCCGAGTTGGAGTCTCCCCCAAAAACGATAGTGCCCTCTAAAAGAGGAGAGAGGGCATCTAGCATCTTCCGGAAAAATCCCAACTGGCCCTTGTTTGGGGCGTAATATGAAACAAAAGAGACAATTTGTTCATCTATGGTGCCTTTTACAAGGATATATCTGCCCTCCTGGTCCTTTACTTCTGACAGCATTGTGAAGTTGCAGTTCTTCGAAACTAATATAGCAACACCTTTAGTTTTAGTTTCGGCACTGGCTAGAAAGAATCTGGGTAAGTAGGAATGTATAAAGTTGGGTTTGTAACTAACAGGAAAATGAGTTTCCTGTAGCATTACAACATCCAGTTTCAATGATTTGTAGTGGTCTCCAACTTTTCTGCGCTTAATAGGGGAGTTAATTCCCTGTACATTGTGGGTAGCTATCCTTAGAGGGCCTCGTGTATGGTCAGCCATCATTATACGGGCATCTATAACTTATTGCAATGAAACATCTCACCCGCACCTGGAAGCCAGCAAAGTTCAAGGAGCCTCGAATGATCCCAGTATCAGTAGCTTGAGCAGCACCTACTCTAGAAAAGGAAAAGGAGAGAGGAAAAGTAGAGGAGAAAGAACAGAGAGCAAAAATGAGAAGAAAAGTACATGATGCATACCAATATTGCTTATTAAAGGGCCCTAAAAAGGACCTATTTCTCCTGCTAAGGGTCATATAGCCAAGGGGGGAGAAAACATAGAGCCCCTTGGTTACCCCTTGGAAGTAATCTATGCGTCTGGCTGTTTTGGCCAGACAGCCCATCTCCAGTCTGCCTGGAAAGGTCAGAAGGAGAGGGGCGGAGGCGCATGTGGGCCTTCGCCCGCCCCGCAACCCAGAGAAACAACAAAAGGGGTTGTGTCGAGCACAACTTGATTATAAGAACAGTCAGAATTTGTCCTCCCCCTCCTTTAAGGTAAAGCAGGGAACAACACGAGGAGAACTGACCACAAAATGTCTATAACTCTTAAACTGAACCCCTTGAGGATTAAAATCTGTTATCATAGATCGTCCTCTTCTGGAAAGACCTCCTCCACCCAGCCGAGTGGAGGGTATTGTCCTTTCTGAGGGGGTAAACAACTGATGAGCTATATTATGAGAGAACCGACTCTGATAGTAAAAAAAAATTGTTCAGAGATTGTCAAGAAGAGAAAAAAAAAAAAAATATAAGGGGGGTGTGGCGGCTCGAAACTTCTTTCTAAATAACTAGAGCGAAATTATTGGAGGAATAAGGTGAGGACTGATCTCAGACAGTCTGTGGTAACCGTTGTCTCGAGGGTGTATAATAAAGTAATAAAATCAGTCATGAGCCCGGGGAGCAAAAAGATATCAAGGCAAAAGACGTTTGTCTAAGCCAGAGGGTAGCAAAAAGCAGCTTAAAGTTGATCGTAGGAGAAGTCAGGTCACGGAGGACCGTTTTCTTTAGCTCTTTTGGTTTTGGCTTTGTTCCATAGGGGGGTCCTGGAGCTGGTGGGGGATTGTCTCTTGGAGGAGCTCGGGTTATTAGTGGTGTCCATGTCAGATTCTTGAGAGATCAGGTGGAGATGCAAGAAGAGTTTCTCTCCCTCATGAAGGGAGGAGAAAGCATATTCCTTCCCTTTTAGGGAAAATTTGACGGCGAATGGGAAGGCCCATTTGTATTTGATGTCCTTTTCCGTCAGAACTTTCAGAAGGGGTTTGAGAGCTCTCCGTTTTTGAATGGTAGATGGGGCTAGATCCGCAAAGATTTGGACCGAGTACCCTTTGCACAGAACTTCTTCTGAGATCCTGGCTTGTTTCATGACCCCTTCTTTTATTGCGTAAAAGTGGGGCTTAACAATTATGTCTCTCGGAGAACCATCTTTCCGCAGGGGGCCTAGAGCTCTGTGGGCCCTGTCCAGCTCAAGGCGGTGCTTAGGGGTGTCTGGAAGTAGATTGGAGATTAAATTTTGTATCGCTACGGGGACATCTTTCACCTCTTCTGGAAGGCCCCTCACTCGGAAGTTATATCTCCTGGATCTGTTTTCTAAATCGTCAATTCTTGACAGGGCTGTATCTAGTTGATCCTGTAGTGAACATATAAGGTCCGAGTTTTGGTTAGAGGTAGCTGCGGTGGCCTCTAGTTTGGTCTCAATGGCTTCAATCCGGTTACCGAACATTTTAAAATCCGACCTGATCTCTCCTGTAATGGTGGCAATCGTATTTGCCAGTCCCCTCTCTAGTAGAGCTGAGAACTTGTGGTAGAGGTCTTCCACTTGTATTGACAGGTCGTGGTTAGGAGGGTTCTGAAAGGTTGGGGCTGGGCTGTTCGGATCTAACTGAGGGGAGGAGAATTCACCCTGGAACCGGCCAAGTAGAGACTCAGTAGACGTAGGGGACGGAACAGGTGGTTGATGTTGTCCCCCCTTCGATCCAGGAGTAAAGTTCAAAAGGGCCGGGGATAGGACTGGTCTAGTATCCAGACGCCCTGACGGTCCTGAGATCTCAGAGTGGGGGCCTTCTTTGTTGTAGTGATCTTGGCCGACCCCCGCCATGTCTGGGGTCTTAACTACACCTGGGGACCCCTGAGGTGTTGCCGTGGCAAAAAGTTGGCTGAGGTCTTTTTTGGCCGTAGGACCAGACATGGGAGACAATTGTATCTTGTCAAGCTGAAGGGATATCCTTTAGGGAAGTAGCTCCTTAAATTGTTTGAGAGTACTAATGACTGTTGCTGTGTACTGTGCTGCAGAACTTGGACCTGAGGAATGGTAGAGATAGTCCGGAAAGTGTTATATCGGTGTCTGTAGTATATGCTCCTAATCGGAAAGTGCCTCAAAGGGGATTGCTGAGGGCTTGAAGAAAGCCTCTATTCTGTATGGAAGTAAAGTAAGGCCTGAGCCCCGGGTGGCGGCCATCTTGGTACACCCGGCCGTTCATATAGCCTCTTATGGAAGATGCTGTACCCTTAATAAAGTCTCTTACTGTAATAACGATTACCCATCAGGCAAGGAGGGACTGTCCGGGTACACTTCTTTTGTTCCTGGGCTCTCTGGAACCAGCAGCGGATCAGAGCACTCCGTAGGCCGCGGCCATCTTGGGACACCCCGCCGCCGATATACTGCTGATGTGCCGCTCCCGTAGCTAACTTTAGGCTTCAGCTAACAAGCCCCCGGGCATCTGGTGGACCTTGGGTGCCGAATTCGTTGTGCGGGAGTCACCTAGGAGGCTCGCTGACTGTGCTGTAGGCTTGCTGGGCGGGCGAAGATGCGGAGCTCTGGGCTAGGCGGCCATATCGGAGCTCCCGCGCATGCGCACTCCCCCTATTTGTTTTTTTTACACTACACTCCTTTCTTGGTGAATTGGTACCCAAAACCTATTCACATAGGGGGGGTCAGGATCTGGAGGCCCCCTTATTCCAGATTCTGATAAGCCCCATGCCTGCAGACCCCCACAACCACCGGCCAGCGTTGTGGGGGATTAGGCTCTTCTCCCCATCAACATGGGGACAAGGTGCTTTGGGGGGACCTTAAAGCATCCTCCCCATGTTGAGGGCATGTGGCCTGGTATGGTTCGGAGGGGGGGGGGGCGCTCGCTCATCCCCACCCCCTCCTGCCATGCCAGGGCTGTGTGCTCGGATAAGGGTCTGGTTTGGATTTTGGGGGACCCCACGCCATTTTTTAAAAAAAAATTGGTGCAGAGTTTCCCTTAAAATCCATACCAGACCTGAAGGGCCTGGTTTGGGTTTTGGGGGGAACCGCACACCATTTTTTAAAAAATTTTGGCACGGGCTCCCCTTAAATTCCATACCAGACCTGAAGGGCCTGGTTTGGATTTTTGGGGGGAACCGCACTTTTTTTTCTCTGAATTTTGGCAAGGGGATCCCCTTAAATTCCATACCAGACCTGAACGGCCTGGTTTGGATTTTGGAGGGAACCGCACGTCATTTTTTTTTTAAAATTTGGCATGGGGTTCCCCTTAAAATCCATACCAGACCTGAAGGGCCCGGTTTTGATTTTGGGGGGAACCGCAGGTCATTTTTTTGTTTATTTTGGTGTGGGCCCTGCTGTTGTAAATTAGTTAAAAAATTGTGATAAAATCCCCCAGTCAAACAGGTGGCCAAAAATTGGGCCTTGTGTGTTGGCGTTGCCAGAACACTGTAACCCCTTGCAGTTACTCTTGTTTGATGGAGGAACTGGGCCTGATGTTGTAAATTAGTTTACAAATTGTGACAAAAGCCCCCAGTCAAACAGGTGGCCAAAAATTGGGCCTTGTGTGTTGGCGTTGACAGAACACTGTAACCTCTTGCAGTTACTCTTGTTGGATGGAGGAACTGGGCCTGATGTTGTAAATTAGTTTACAAATTGTGACGAAAGCCCCCAGTTAGAGTTGAGCGGACACCTGGATGTTCGGGTTCGGTGGACTCGGCCGAACTTCGCGAAAAAGTTTGAGTTCGGCCCCAAACTTGACCCCTAACCCCATTGAAGTCAGGGCTGCAAAAGGAAGCAAAATGGGGGTAAGAGTAGGACAAGTGCCCTGCAAACAATTGTGGATAGGGAAATAACTTAAAATCACATAAAAAAAAAAAAAAAATGGAGGAGGAGGTGGATGTGGATTAGGAAGTTGAGGAGGCGGTGGCCGTGGCGGTGTAGGTGGAAGTGACGGTGGAGGAGGAGGAGGTAGCCAACACTGTTTTTTGTTTGTTTGTTTTTTTTTTTTCTAATTGGGGTAGCCCCCAAAATATTGAGACATATTAAAAAAAAAAAAAAAGATCACTATCTGCAGGCAAACCCAGAGATGTTCTAGCATGGGTTCACTTTTTCCATATAAAATGTACCATGGTTTATTTTTCATGTTTCTCCTGTTGCAAATTCCAATAAAGACTTATGTTCTATAAAAAAAAGAAAAAGAATAAGTTCACTTAAGTATACCAATGGCTGTGTGAGGCCGGTATAAATGTCTATTCTGCACAAGGTACAGACAAGTCTTGTGGGATCCATGCCTGGTTCATTTTA